>CAKALU010033203.1:0-11605 GCA_916700995.1 Hozukius guyotensis | reverse complement strand
TTTAAAAGCTGCATTCTCACTTGTTCAGCTACTCCATCCATATATCCAGGCATTCAATACTCCCATTTATTTAGTCCCAAACTGTTTCACTGAAAGTCGGGTTTGACTGCTAATGAAACTGGTGCTATATAAATGTGCTCTCTTCTTGATAAACGTTATACACATATAAACACTCGCGGACTTAACAGACTTGACTGGATGTGAATCAGAAGGTCGTAAACAAGCATGCACAAGCACACATTTTGGTGAACATCCAAGGTTTCATAACATCAGGACATGCCCCTTGTGGCTTTTAACAGTCTACTGAGGACCCTGCATTTCTAAACTGCCACACACACACACACACACACACACACACACACACACACACACACACACACACACACACACACACACACACACACACACACACACACACACACAGCGGGAGAAAGTGATGCAGGACCAATGCATTAGAGAGATGATGCAATGAGAGGAGTCAGAGCCGCGAGCAATCAGTCTGATTAAGTGTGCATATGTGTGTGTGTGTCGCCTCTCCTCTCATCTCCTCCGCTCCAGCTCTCCTCTGTGATCCCCCACTCGCCTCTTCCTCAGAGGAATCAGGCTGTTTTTCCAAGGTTCGACATTATATCATCTGGTTAGGTGCACGTTGGAAGTGCAAGTGTGAGAAAAATACAGCTGTCAATTCATCAGGGGGAGCCAGAGAAGGGGGGATGGTGGGACGGATGATGAGAGTGCCCAAGTGGTTAAGGAGCCACGTGATAAACCTCTAAATATACAGTGTAAAATATAGACGCTATAAAATGAGGATTGTCTGAAAACGGTTTCGAGCTGGATTTGGAGATGATTACATGATTACATAATGGTTGTAATGACCATTTTGTTGCTTTCCAGATACCGCTGGAAGAGGAAGAAGAGATTTTTTCTACGGTTTAAAACCTTGTGTGGACACAAAACTTTCAGCAACATTTTCAAATCAATCCACATTACTGTGGACAATGTGTCTCACCTGATCTTTACTTTCTCGTCCTGGAGGTCACTAACAATTACAATACCCTACCGCTTTATCAGAAGGTCCAATCGAAAGCTAATTTCCCTTAAAGCCTGCCTTTTAACTCTAATCACCTAGAGGGACAAAACAATAGCCAGGAGCTCCTGAGAGCTATACCTTCTTTCCAGATTAACTCACCTCAGGTCCTTTCCAATAACTCTAAGTGGCTTTGTGCCTTTAATGTGCTCCTTGATTTTTTTTAGTGATGGAAAAGTGAAAGACATGCGTGCAAGAATTTTTTTTTTGATTTGTGGAATCTCTGTATGATGAATTTAGGGCCAGGCATGATGATGTTAGAGTGTTTCGATGTCAGTAGTACCATGTTATGTCATTATGTTAGCTATGTGTAGTGTAGCAGCCTCTATAGGTGCAGAGATGACGTATTTTTGTAGGCCAAACTGGTTCCCTCAACTCAGTTCCGAGTTTTAGGACTCATTCCTGCAGCACGCTATAGAGATGATTTATGTTAACAATTTATGCAAGAAAATGTATGCAATATAAAGTCAGTATTATATTCAAGTCACTGCACTAACATGATACATCATTAATAGTGTGACTGGCTTGGTTCACAAAGAGCTGTGCATGTTCAGTATACTTCAATATGATTACAAGGTATTTAAAAAATCTGGACTGCTGCCATTTAAATTGCGTAGTATAGGAAGCAATGTGTATGTTACAGTACATAACTTCAGTAGGAAATACTGTCAAGGATATGTGTAATATATGTCATTATGTCGTGACTCACAGCACCGATGTCAAACCCTATTGTGAGGTCCGTGACACGCTCGCACAGAGACAGTGTGGCAGAAGTCTCAAGACAGAAGGTGAGTAGGGTACGACTGCAGCTGTGCCAGTTACTGCCCATGAACTTTATCTGGCTGCTTCTCTCTGTCTCTCTAACAACCTTCATTCCCAGCGGCAGCCTTGACCCTCTTGCCTCCTCTTCACTCCGCTGCGTCACTAAATGCAGCCATTTTGGCTCCCGTAGGGCCCATGATGGAGCTTTGGTCGCCTCCCGGCCACATTCATACCACTGGGCCTGTAATGAAACTATGGATTTTCCATCGGAGTCCTGACACTAACTGCCTGCTTGTCGTGCATCTGGTGTCTGCGGCGCTATTCTGCACTGTATACAGTGTATGGAGAGGAGAGAAAAGATCCCTCCTGCAACACCATTACTGTAATTCTTTTCAATTTTTTTCCGGCAATGGTGTCGGTTTGTCAGCTGAATAGCATTAACCCACCGTTGTACTGCCTTAGAGTCAAGAAATGTGAAGACAGCTTTCGACTTATAGTAAAGGAAGCCAAGATACTATTCTTATATTGTATATAAATTAGGGGTGTAAGAAAATATCGATACACATGAGTATCTCGATATTACGTTTTGTGATACTGTATTTATTCTCCAAAACACTGTATCGATTTTTAATTAACCTCCGTAGTGGCCGGGTTTCTTTCAGAGGTTGTAGCTGGCTCAATTTTAAAGCTGGAGCAAAGATACTGGCATCATATGAAACTAGAACACCTAAGAAATCCATTGGTATGTAACAGTACGCAAAATTTTGGCGAGGAAAAACTGCCATGGCCATTTTCAAAGGGGTCCCTTGACCTCTGACCTCAAGATATCAATATGGGAACCCACGAGTCTCCCCTTTACAGACATGCCCACTTTATGCTAATTCCATGCAATTTTGCAGTTGTTTATATTGTAAATATTGTAAAATGTCATTTTCGCCTATTCTAAAAATGGTGTATTTGAATATTTCTGCATACTGGGGTCCCTTAACAATTGCATAAATTGGGTATGACTGGAAAGCTGAGACTCTTGTGGATCCAATGAGCCCAATTGTATTAATGTGTGATGACATTAGTCCCCGTAGTAGCCATTTCACATAGTGACTTTTATTTACTCAGATGGTGGTGTATCTTTATACTATGACAATGATAATATTTTTTAAAAATTGCAAAATATCGCCTTGCTTACAGTATTGAAATATACTGAATCGTTATCCCTTCATCAATATTTGTATCGTATTGCCAGATTCTTGCCAATACACAGCCCTAATATAAGTATTACATAATACCCACTTTTTACTACCCGATTAGGAACATTTACATCATGTATATTGTTTTTTTCGTGAAGTCAAAATTCTATAGTGTGGTTGTAAGCAGATGTAATATCAAAGCAGCAGAGAGTGTAGACTGAATCCTGTTCGCAGCCACTGTGTTGTGCATGGTTGAGCATGTCCTCACAAACACAGAGCTCATCTGCAAGCGCACAAACACCAAGACAGAATGAACATGCCGAGGGAGTTAATGAGCGAGTGTGCTGTCTCTGCAGTTTCATCTCTCTCTCACATTTCTGTCTCTCGCTCCAAACACTCACACACATGCACACACACGCACACACACACACTGGGGTAAACATGACCTACAAGCCCACTTATTTCCAACCCCAGTTGAAACTGCATTCCCAGCGCTGCGCTGCTGCGGCGGCTGCACGCAGCTCTAACGTTCAGCAACGTTGCAGCAACCCAGTTTCAATGTTGTGACTGTGTTCAAATCCCCTGCCTGCACCACAAACGTCAATGCTCCCAGTGACTCTCTCTCTCTCTCTCTCTCTCTTCCTTCCTCTTCCTCACTATCGCCAGCCGTGGCTGCCCTGACTACTGTTGCCATGGCAACCGAGGAGCAGGCCCGCCACTGGGGGATTTGGAGACAACTTGGAGTAAAGACCCCTATGTTATTGGAGCCTTATTATTGGGTGTGTGCTCGTGTGTGCCCGGGTGTGACTGTGTTTATTGTTGTGTGCTCAAAACCCTCTGATATCTTCTGCACAATAATAAAACGGGTCTCTCGCGGGGGCGTCGGTGCAGTCGAGAGCCGTACCCTCGCCACGGCACGGGAGGACAAATACAATTTAGAGGGAACAATGAAAGCCAAAAGGTATACTCATATTTAACGTCAGACCTGTCATCGATTTAACTACAAGGGAATACAATGGAGGGGCAATTGAGTGAGAGAAGGAACAGAAGAGTACGGAGAAGCCCATACACTCATCGCTTCCTTCCTCCCCCTCCCTCTCTCTTATACACACCCTCTGTGCTGCTGGCCCTCTCCATTCCAAGGTTATCAGTAATCCAATAGGTTTCCCTGGAAGCAGGCAGTATTCCAGAGACACAGCCAATATCCTGAAGGCAGAAACATCCGGAAGGAATTCCTACCAAGTGACACAGCGTTCCCTCTCTTCCTGTCTTTCTCCATGACAGGATGAGGGGTTCCTTCCGTCCTCGGCTATTTCTTTCATCTTTTCCGCCCATTTCTTTTTTGTCTCTGGTACATTTTTCACATTCAAGCTTCGGTGCGTAGTCAAACACGGTATATGTGCGGACTTGTTCGACATGAACACTGGTATTCAGATGGCTCCCACACTAACTGGCAATCATGTCTTAAAAACATCCACACTACTGAAACTATCAACCATATTCTCTCCGGCCGCTATTCGATCTTTCTGAGGTTGCAGCAGACTCAGTTTTAAAGATAGAGTGAAGTTACTGGCATCATATGAAACTACAAAACCTAAGGAATCCATTGGTACCAAACTAGCTTGTCGAGAAGCAGGCTGAATAACACTCCAAAGTTACACTAAATTTTGTCGAGTAAAAACTGGCATGGCGATATTTACAGGGGTCCCTTGACCTCTGACCTCAAGATAAGTGAATGAAAATGGGTTCCATGGGTACCCACGAGTCTCCCCTTTAAAGACATGCCCAGTTTATGATAATCACATGCAGTTTGGGGCAAAAACCATGCATTTTTTTGCTTGCAGTATAAATGTGTTATTTTTGCATTTTCTAAAAATTGTGTATTTCTGATGTGTTCTTTATACTATGACAGTTTTCCTAAAATTAAATTTAATAATATATATATATTTAATTTAATATGTTTCATTTTATTTGGGTTTTGAAGCTTTGGTGAGAAACATTCAAAAGTATTCGAAGCTTCGCGGCGCGGTGCAGTAGGCTGACATGTTCTTGTCTGACTCCATCTCCCTCGTTTCAGTACCGCCGCCGCACTACTGCACACAACAAACAGCAATATCCGTTTGAGAATAACTAATAATAATTAATATTGAATATGAATAATGAATAATGTTGTGGGATTATTCCTTAATTCATGGGCTATTTTGGGATTTATACATTATTATAACATACTTATATACAAAAAAACCTGGAGGTCGATTACCATGGCAACAGTCGAAGCTTCGAGTCAGCCCTAATAGCAATATATCGCCTTGCTTACAGTATCGTAATATATTTAATCGTTACCCCAGTATCATTATACCTATCGTATCGACAGATTCTTACCAATACACAGCCCTAACACACACACACACACACACACATGAACACACACTAAGCAAGGTTTAAGTGAGAGGGTCTGATGTTATTTCTGGGCCACTGACTAGTTCTCTGCCAGTGACCCATAAATAGACAGCACAAGGCTCTTATGGTTGATAACACATAACTGGGAGTCCGTGGGCTGAAGCTTGGAGCGAAGATGCAGGGTTAGCATCAAACGGTCGGGTGGGGTTACATGGACTTAAGCTCAGTTCTTCACTAATGACAAATAATTCAATCTCCACAG
Organism: Hozukius guyotensis; assembly: GCA_916700995.1. Classification (NCBI taxonomy): domain Eukaryota; kingdom Metazoa; phylum Chordata; class Actinopteri; order Perciformes; family Sebastidae; genus Hozukius; species Hozukius guyotensis. The sequence goes on along the minus strand of CAKALU010033203.1, from coordinate 5,907 downwards.
AAATCCATTGAAATCCACTGAAGAGGGTTTTTAGCTTGTTTACACTGCATGAAAGTGATCCATAAAGTATTTACATGGTGCTCTGACAGGACCATATAATGACCACCACTGTAATGTACGGCATCCTTTAGTTACCGCACATGTAAACACACTATCTGCAGTTCATGCAGCGTGTGGTGCATGTCTTTGTATGTACATGTTCTCATGTTTCCTGTCTGTTTTTTCCTATGGTGTACTTGCATCCGTTAATGAGTGTCCGTGTGTAAATGTGTGTGTGTGTGTGTGCAGCCTCTCTCTGGGGACCCTGTTCGCGGTGCTTTAATTAGCTTAATCCACCAGCAACACATGGACGGAGGAGCGGAGAAGGAGAGGGGTGTGAGGATGGTTTAGAGGGAGAGGTGGCAGAGAGGTAGACAGAGGAGAATATCTCTCCCTGTGCCATTTGTTACTGCTCCTCCAACGCACACACCACGCACACACACCCCTCCATCTTGGCTCTTGGCAGTGTCAGTAGCTGGCCAGACCATTGTAAAACCCACAGGGAGGAGGAAACTGTCTCCGAAATGGCCACATGTGCTGTCGGAGGCCAACTGAAGCATTTCCAGGGAGACGCTGCATTCAAACAGTAGCCAAGCTAAATGACCAATTAAATATAATAGTGAGGGCTTAATTGGTGTTAGCCAATTTAGAATGGCACCGTGCAATTAAGGTTATAGAGAAGGTATGGAGGAGACTGGGGAGTGTCTGTGGACGTCGGTGTGCTAATTCAGCAACCCAAAGCAATATTTGCGGCCAAGATCGCATTATGGGAGAGACGGCGTGGAGAAAGGAGGGGGTGTAAAGTAGGTAGGTGAAGTATAACATGGGAGGAGAAGGAGAAAGACTGAGTTGGGAGAGAGTGGGTGGGTAGCGAGGGTGGGGGGAGGAGGGAAAGAAAGAAGATGCACAAACAAATGCTAGCCTTGGGAATAGATGCAATCAGCTCAGTCAGTCAGCTAATGACTAATTCCATGGAGAAAAGAGAGGAGCAGAAAGAGAGTAGCAATGGTGTGAGTAAATCAAAGGGAGGAAAACAGAGGGGCTGGGTGAAAGAGACGAGGACTGAAGGGGCGAACGAGAGACAGAAGAGAGATAGATGCATACATGACTAATTAAAGACTCCATCAGTTTGAAACATTTGAACCAAAGGAAAGGATGGATAAATATTTTACTATGAAGAGGAGACGATGAGCTCTCTCTGTCTCTCTGACTTAAGAGACTCTGGATGGGGGGAGAGGAGAAGGAGGAATGCAGGGAAAATAGAAAAAGAAAAAGAGAGGCGGTGAAAAAAAGAAATAACCCTCTGCAAGAAAGTGAATAACACTCTGTGCCCAGTGAGCCTCCTCTTAAATGCCTAATTCTTCATTTTTAAGGGCTTAGCGGATGGAAATGGTGAAGCCACAAGGTCAGCTGCACCAATAATGGCGCCATTAGCTGTTTCTTTTGCTAGCTCCACTGCTAAAAACAAGAAGCTAAGCCACTGCTGGAGCAAGTTGCTCCTCTTAATTAGCACTAAATGAAATCTCAACTCAATAATTAGAGTGGACTTGCCGCCCCTGCACACAAAGAAACTAATAACAAACGAGCCAAAGAAACTGATGTGAGTTCACTTTAGCCCAACTGTTACGCTAAAAGATTAGCCAGAGGGTATTAGACCGGCATGGGGGGATTGGCTTTCCGCTTGGCTATCACCAACTCTTATGCTAACAGGATTAGCCATGGGGTCAGTGCAATATGGCTAGCGGTGGCCAGGATGGAGGCGAGCCGGGTGCAGACAGGCAAGCTGGGGGCAAGTTAGCAAAACCAGCTAACATTGTGGAAAAAGCTTCAGGCTGAAGCTTTTCCCCTCTGGGGGACGCAGGGCGGGGGGGTAATTAGTTAGACGGCGGGAGACGGCCACCATGCTGTGTGAGGAGGATGAACACAGGGAGCTGTTGCATTCGGAGTTGTTTATTTGCGTGTATCTCAAGGGTGTTTGTGTGTGTGTGTGTGTGTGTGTGTATGAGAAAAAGAAAGAGAGCGAACTCTATGCCCGGCTCCAGCATCGTGGCCATAAAGTGCTCCCAGAGCACATGATAGCCGACAAACACAACAATAATTCCAGTAATCGCATTTTCTGTTAACTAATAAAACACTTGTATGCAAATGTATGCGGGCGAACACAAATGTGTATTTGTTTCCATACGCACAAACAAACGTTAATCATCTTAACGTCACTAAACCAGAGGAACTAATCAAAAACAATCTATTAAGAATCTATTAGCTTGGCAACGGGTAATCTGATAAGCCCGCTACAGTCGCTTCCCATAGGAGAGTGTGCATGTGTTTTCCAGTGCTGTCTGCATTCTTCACAGTAGATTAGCTAATTTGATAGTAACTCACATATTTACACTCATTTACACCCGTCATTTGGTATAATGAAGATGAAGAAGCTCCTCACATCCTGTTATTTACAGAGATTTAAAGGAGCCATCGAAGTGCTGTGTCTTATGTTATATCTTATTATTATGTCCTACGTCTATGCAAGTGTAGGGCTGCGTCCAACATCACATAAATGGTAAAAGGACTTGCAGTTATATAGCGCCTTTCTTGTCTTCTGACCACTCAAAGTGCTTTACACTACATGTCAACATTCACCCATTCTCACACATATTCATACACTGATGGAACAACCTTCAGGAGCAATTTATGGTTGAGTATCTTGCTCAAGGACAATTTGACATATGGAGGAGATCGAACCGCCGACCTTCTGACCTGCTCTACCTCCGAGCCACAGCCGCATACCTTGCACTGCATACCAAATATGTTTACTATCGTTCAACATACTTTTGTGTGAATAAACAGTAGTATGTATCTTTAGGACGCACTAAGCTTTAATTTACGTCGTCACTTCCTGAGAGCCTCCTTGTCGGTTGGAGACATGTAACCATGGTAACCTGTGCCAACCTAATGAGACCAAAACAACGATTTGTGAGATTCAAAGTCTGACTATATAAAATATATTATGACGTGAAATGTTATACTTACACTTCAATTTAAGCATTATTGATGTTACAGAGCTGTCCGTCAATGTCTGTTATGAACGTTGTCGTCACTGCCGCATTGCATTGTGGGATATTTATGCCGCCGTAGTGTCCAGCGTTTGCATACTGTAATATTTCACTGAAATAGTATGTAATTTGCATACTATGGGTTTCATAAATCTCACATACCGTTTTAGCGTACTAAACAGCATGTTAGTACGGAATTTCAGACCCAACCCAGCTCTCTGTAAACAGTTGCTCATTCCTGCCACTTTATGGCTGAAGGGTCATGCAGCTTCACAGCCGTTTGAAGACAGTCCTTTCTAAGCCAAGGCGTATACTGTGAGCTGCTGGGCATAATTGCAAGGAAACGAGTGTGTGAGACGTTGTGTGTTCGTGTGCCCTCCTGTATGTCAAGATACAGCCACTGCGGGCCAAAGGTAATCTATGCCCGCTGTGCCACTCATGCCGAACCCTCTGGACACCGTGCCGCCATCCAACGTGCCCCAGTGTGTGTCCAAGTTTGTATATACCTGCGTGAATGGGCTCATTTTGGCTTGTTAGGTTGAGATATGACATCCCTTATGTTGTCGGCATATGTGTGTGTGTGTATGTGTGTAAGTGAGTGTGTGGGTGTGTCTCTTGCCAGAAGTGAGTGTGCCCGTGGAGGCTTGGCACAGAGCCATCCACCAGGTGTGCTGTTAGCTGAATCAGATGGTATGGATACAGATATGCCAGGACACTAAATCCTCTACTCACAACTTCCCTCTCTACAGGCACAAATCATACTCCATGTCTACAAATGACAATTTCCTTTATTTAATCTAAAGGCCAACATAATACTATGATAAATACCAAAAAACATGTGGTCTTGGCTGATAAGAAATATACTTAAAGGTGCAGTGTGTAGGATCTGGTGGCATCCAGCGGTGAAGAACCAACTGAAACATCTTCCATGTGCCAAACGTGTAGGAGAACTAAGGTGGCCGACATGAAAATGCGAATGGTTATCTCTAGAGCCAGTGCTTGGTTTGTCCATTCTGGGCTACTGTAGAAACATGGCGGCCGGCTCCGTGAAGAGGACCCGCTCCATATGTAGATATAAAAGGCTCATTCTAAGGTAACGGAAACACGATTCGCATTTTCAGGTGATTATAAACTATAGAAAACATACTTATTAATATTTTATTCCATTTCTGCCAATAGATCCCCCTAAATGTTACACACTATTCTTTTAAAGGGGACATATTATGCTCATTTCCAGGTTCATACTTGTATTTTGGGTTTCTACTAGAACATGCTTTAATGTTCAAAAAACATTATTTTTCTCATACCGTCTGTCTGAATATACCTATATTCACCCTTTTACTGCCCGTCTATCTATGACCCCCTCCTGATAAAGCCCAGTCTGTTCTGATTGGCTTGTGAGATTAAATATGGTAAACCTTTGCAAAGCTAGTTCTCAAGCTGTGAGTGTAGATACTCAGATGGGGGACGATATATTCTAATGAGCCTGCATGTGACATAGGAAGGGGAGTTAAATCTGAATGGTTTGTTGAATCACATGTTTTCTGATCTAGACAGCTCACAACAAACTGACTTGGTTGTCTTATTTCACAGTTTGTGGGTTGGTAGGCACTCCAAAAACCCAAATTTATGTGCACAAGCACTGAAAAGAGTTTTTCATATGTCCCCTTTAAGGCATAAACCTTATATTTCTCAATGTTGCATTATACAACAAATGAGAATACATTTTACAGAAATACTAAAAAAGTAAAAATAATGTAACTTTTACACACATATATATGATATGGAAAGCAGGGATTCTTTGATGTTCTATCCTGAGATGTCTAATGGAGATGACCTAGAAACAGGCTGGCCTCGTCCTCACTTGGATCATGTGAGCATCCCAGCTCGCATCTAGACTCTTCTAATCTTCCCTTAAAAATGGATTCTAGCATGGTACATTTATTATTCATCTCCCTCGCTCTTTCTTTTCCTCCTGTCTCCCTTACCCCCCCGCCCCAACTTTCTTTCCCCCCTTCTCTCCTCTACTCCTTACTTTGCCTCATTAACCTCTGGTAGTAGTGAATTAGGATGGGAACGCCGAGGTAGTGAATGAGCGCCGTGCGGTGCGGTCACACGCTGTTGGACCGGGCTGAAGTGCATTAGCGCCGAGATTATCAAGAGCTGAACTGTTCTCATCGATGGCATTAATAGCTAACATAGGAGCCCACTGTAACTTATCCGGCGCTTTAAAAAGTGATTCGCTTTGAACATATTGCACTGCACGGGTGAAATTACAGGGTAATAGTTGGCGCTGAGTTTGAGAAGAAGACGATTATTAAGATTTGCATTTGAGTACAATCTACTTGCGGTAATTTATAATGCCCCTTAATGTCGCCAGTGTTTGGTAGTGAGGTAGGAAATGTGGATCATTATGAGGCTCTTGTAGGATAAAGGTGTGAAGTTAGAGACACCGGTTTAATGAGACTGCGTGGGTGGATTCTAGGAGATTGGACGGCATTAAAACTTTTAAGAAGACCCCTCATTACCATCTACCCTTGCAACCTAAGTGCTACAACCTATTTTCCAAGTGTGTATGTGTGTGTGTACGCGAGGTTGTATATGTACATTTACATGCAAACTCCTAACATTCATGTACATTTCGCTATCTGTACTCTGTGTGTACGTTCTTCCCTTCTCTTTAATGAGAGAAAATGATTAGAGAAAAATAGCGATCACTACATCTCATCTCAACGCGCACACACACACACACACACACACACACACACACACACACACACACACACACACACACACACACACACACACACACACACAC
>CAKALU010033202.1:0-12733 GCA_916700995.1 Hozukius guyotensis | reverse complement strand
TGACAGAGATCTGATATTTAAGAGTCCACATTTAATTCTCCTGTTTTGTTGCTTTATTGCAGTGCTAGTGTTCGATTTTATTAGATTATTATGTTTAACTCCTCTTCTGTTTACTTTTGATTTAATTAATTTAGGTGGGGCAGACACAGTCTCAGTTAGGTTTGGGGTTAAGCTATGGGTGGGTAACTGCTCTAGTGGAAGCGCAGAGAAGTGTGTAAGACTACAGCTCTGCGTCCTGGAATGACCTCTGGTTTGTCATGGATTTGTTCCACTAACAATCTTGGTCAGATTTCTGGATAAGAGAGCTGCACCATCCAAAGTAGGATGAATGCCGTCTCTCCTAATCAGACCAGGAGTTCCCCAGAAGGAGTTCCAATTGTCATTTGAAATAGTCATTTGAATAAAGGCTTTTTATTTTTCTGCCTCCTTTTTTGAACCTTTGTGTACCCCACCAAAGAGCACCTTAATCACACTGATTTGAACTTCCGAGCACTCTGGACTTTTTCCCTTTTTTTCCAAATATTTAACATTAGTTAAATATCTGTTCAAAAACAAAGCAGTATTTGCTAAATACTGATAAATACCAACACTGTGTTGGGCAGAGATCAGGCCCTGATTGTGTTCAAAGGAAAACTAATGTTAGCTTTAAATTGGTGCCATTTTTTATATATACCTATATATTTTTTTTGTAAAATACTAGCAATCTATAACAAAATAATATGCTTATTCGACATCAACTACAAAAAATGATCAATAGATTATTAAAAAAATATTCAATTAAATGAATAATTTCACATTTTCTTTGGTATTTCTGTTATATACAGTCATGCAATGACGATTGCTGAGTAATATGTATGTTGTTTTCCAGTGTCAAGTCTCTATTTGATCATGTAGCAAGACGATAGTACGATATATGGTAGCGATGCGAAATCTGTCAAGACTGACAAGCTGAGCACGTCTGGAAGCCAAGCGAGCCGTCATGCCTTTCAAACATAAATGCGTCAGTAAGTAACTAGTCCGTCATAATAGCATGCACTGGGCCCGTCGAACTCTACCTTACGCCACTGACAAGGGCCTAAATATTCATAAGGAATGTCATTTTAAGAGATTTTTTCTGGTCCTCTTTTATTTTGTGTTTTTTTATCTAAATAATAAAAAAAAAAACTTTGTACGATTCTCACCATAAATACTTCATATTTTACTGCCTTGCATCAACATGAAGTCCTTGCTGAGATAAAGAAATATTTAATCTTGTAGCTGTCGATTTGGACACTCCTGGGAGGAGATGATGTTGGACAGTTTAATAAAAGGAGATCAGATGAAGTCGCTATGATTCAGTGAGAGCGTCCGTAACCGGAGCAGTCACAGTTGGCCGCCAGCATAGGCTGCCTTGTCTATTAAACTGACACTGGATACAGGACAGGACAGCTTTGGTACAGGCTGGGCTAACGCCGCTGCAGCGTCCTTGGAGAAGATTGACAGCGGGACAGGAACTCTCTCCTGGCCTGTCCCGTCTCACTTCAGCTGATGAACACAACCTGATAGGGGTGATAGGAAAACTCTTTGAGGGGGTGCCTGATATCACCGAGACAGCCGCCGGTGTGACAGCAAGCCAGCTGAGATCCTGTTGACAAGAGGCTTTCATATCTTTCCTGAGGAGCACACACAGCACTTCACACCTAACACACATTCACCCACATGTGGTTGTGTCTGACTAGGCTTCGTGGTAGATGTGCTATTTTTCACAGTATCCAGGTAGAAGAATGCAAAGATAGCGTCTCACTAAATGTTGAAACTATGGGGCTGTCAAAGTTAACGCCATAATAACGCGTTAACACAAAATTGTTTTAACGCTACTAATTTCTTTAACGCATTAACGCAATTGAACTTTTGGAGGTTATAGCAGCTCAGTTTTAAAGTTAGAGTGAAGATACTGGTATCATATGAAGCTAGAAAACCTAAGGAATCCATTGGTACCAACCATGTCATACAAGCTTTAATCAGATTTTGAAAAGTTACTTTCCAGTTTCTGTATTACAGTTGTAGTCTTATTGAATTTTTGCGCAGATTCTTTAAAGGACAGGTTCACAATTTTTATGCATCTGCGCCAGCGACAGCTGTGGCTGGAGGCATTATATTTTCAGGTTGTCCATCCGTCTGTCCTATTCTCGTGAACACAATATCTCAGGAGCGCCTGGAGGAAATTTCTTCAGATTTGGCGCAAACGTCCACCTGGACTGAAGGATGAACAGACTAGAATTTGGTGGACTAAGGTCACTGTGATCTCACAAAACACATGATTGGCCATAACTCAAGAATTCGTATACTAATTATGACAATTTAACACGAATGTCTAACAGGATAAAATAATATGATGACATTTTGGGTGTAAAGTGCAACTTGGCTGGTTGTCGGAGGCGTCCAACCGTGAGGTAATTCTAGTTGAAGTCTATCTTAAAACAATATTCAGGAACCCATATGCACATTGAAGTAGTTTTTGATGGCTGTTGATGGCTCATTCCCTGTTCATATCGGTCATTTAGAGATCCCTCTTTAATGAGCTTTCAGTGATGGGGGATAAAATTCAAAGTACTCAAGTTAATCTGCAGCTAATATGATGCTTCAACAGACTGAATTAGTCAAATCAACAGGATATCTTCCAAATTAGCAATCTTTTTAATATAAAATTCCTGCTTTGTTGACCTCTGTCCAGCTGTCTCAAATCTGTCCCAATAAGAGAAATCGGTTTGCTTTTGTCTCGACAGCTATACTCCTTTAATTTGTGCTGCAGTTTAAACAACAAAGTCAAATAGACATAATGAATAGTCAGGCATAATATAATGAAAAACTTTCATTAATTTTCTGCATTTGAATCCTCATAATGGAAAGATCAAAGAGTGACATTTTAATGGAAATAATTTATGTTCCATTTAATCCTGGCAGTTACAAACAATTTACTGTTTCAGCAGTGCGGCAGCCTGGCAATTATTTCTTTGACCTTAGAGTTCCAAACACAAGGTCGTCGATCAAATTAGCCAGGTTCAATATCTCCTCTGAATTTTTAAAAGCATGTTTTACACAGTAACACAGAAATAAACCAAGCAGAAAACAGAAGCACCAGAGGATAAACCGTTTCACTAACAGAATACAGGAGAGAGACGTCTCTGATCATCTCTGCAGCACATTTTTCAAGCCAACACTGTGCCTCATTATACCAGGCTAACCAATCGAAATCCATATGAATGTAGCTCTACATAAAGAACATACACATATAGAATTCCTCCCACCATTACAATCCATTTCCATCAAATATGTCAGAACACACGGCAGAATATTTCCTTCCTGATAATGTCTAACTATGGTTGCATAAGCACCATAGATGGTATAAAATATGGACGTAGTCTCCGTGACGTCATCCAGAGGTTTCTGAAGAGTAAAAATTAAGCTCAAAGTGGGCGGCTCCCGGAGACTTTGGCCGTCGCCTTTTTGGAAGTAGTGATTCCAGCTAATCCAAAAATGAGCAAAGAGTTCGAGTGTGGATGTGTGGAGGTTCTGCACTTGCTGGACATTCGTAGGAGAACGAAAAATTACTTTTTGTAAGATATCATATGAACTGTTGTATGAGGATAAGTTGCTTTATTCTACAAATCTTAAATGTTTTTGGAACAGACACGTTAGATGCAAATAGAGGTTATGTCTTTGAACATTAACTACCTGTACAGGATTTTTTTTGGTCACTTACAATGTTTTGAGTGTGATTTTTGTGCTGGTTTATAGTTTTAACCACAGTCGGAAACTGTTAGAACTCTGATACAGATGAAAAGCAGGTAGGTGCCAGAGAGAAAATAGACCTTCTTTCTCATTCACGTTCTGTTTTTTGCAGTTTCATTTTTAGCTGACAACAGTGCCATGAATTCTTGATGAGAAGAGTCTAAGTTTCCAGGGACCATTTCTCAAGGGAGACAACTAAATGACCGAATTTATCGTTCACGAGGATATGGCCAATCACATCCGAGACAGCCAATATTCTCGCTGTGAATATCTTCTCTTGAAAGATGGTGCTTGTGAATCAGATGTGAAAATACAGCCACGTTGTAGATCTTTTCTATTGATTGGTTGCTTTCTCTCTCTCGTTCACCCTCTCTGAATCTTATACACATGTGCACACACACACACACACACGTCACCCCGTCGTTTTATCCTCGGGATTTAGAAGTGACAGTTCCATTTAGTCCTTGGAGAGTGTCAACAGCTGGAGTTCAACCACTTCCGTCTGTTCTGATGAGCAGAATGAAGCGATGGGAACTTGCTAGAAATAAGCTTTATTTTAAAGGATTCTTAATTGTATGAGTACACCGGTTTATTCAGATTCATGCAGTGCTACGTAACACTGATACAGCAAAGGAATATCATCAAGGGTTTCATAAAATCACGTGTGGCTGTTTTGTTAAATCTATAAATCATTACATGTTCTACTTTTAGTCCCTCTCAAATGTCCTTAATTTGAAATATTTTCCCATGGAAGCTTATCTTTCATGCCAGGAGGACTTTAATCAGAGTAGGTGTCACATGTTTGGTTTTTTTCAGTGGCTATCTTGCGTGGGAACATCTCTTCAGATATTCCCTTAATGTTAGTTATTTCATCAGGCCATCACCCGCCAGCTTTTAGATGCAAATTGAAATTCCAGCCACACACACACACACACACACACACACACACACACACACACACACACACACACATCTAGTAGAGCGCCAAATGAGACGAAGAAGACATGCAGCAAAAATGGGACACTCTCGGATAAAAAACACTCAGCCTCAGACAGAGGAATGTGGAGATACATCTATCCGCACGCACGCACGCACGCCCGCACGCACTCACGCACGCACGCAGGCACGCCCGGGGCGGTTAGTTTGCGTATGACAGTCTTTGCTGGGATCCTTTATGGATAGAAGTCATGTGTTGATCAAAACTGAGTAATTGTCTGTATAGAGTCAGAGATATTTGCAGCTGCTCACCTGTCTATGTCTATGGATGGAGGTGTAGGGTGTGTTTGATGTGCTAATTACCACTTCTTTTGTTTTTTCCACGTCCACCTGCAGGTAGTTATCATCGTGTGAGGTGAGAAAATAGAGTTGTGATACAGAGTAACTGTCATTGAGCAGTGAGAGTATGGAAGTGCATCAGAGTATTTTAAGTATGTGTTGATGGGTGAAGGTATAGTCATTGTGTAGAGGGTGTAAAGGAAGGGACTAAAGCTTGGTTTATGCTCGTCCATGGTGAAGCCGGCACCAGGTGTACGCACCAGAAAATTACGCCATCACGGCTTTTGCGTGGTGCGCGAAGGCTCCGCAAGTTGTCGCGGTGCTACCTCTTAATTTTTCTAACCACGCACCGACTGCGCACGCTGCATGCCTTTCATTTCAACATGGACGCCTTCGATGGCATCCATGGCCGAGCAGGTCGGCCTGTGCAGACATCTCTATGACCGTTCATTGAGAGACCACAGGGATAGTCACATGACCACAGGGACAGTCACATGACATTAAATACTTGGAGAGAAATAGGCAACCCACTGGGGAAAGAAGAGGATTTCTGCTGCTGCTTGGCTGTGAAAGAATCTGCGAGATCGTTTTGTAAAAGCTAAAAAAAACGTCTGATGTAAAAGAGTGGCGACCCGAGGGGGAAGCACCGAGAGACAGGAAGTCATTTAGACTTGGAGGTCAGCGACAGTAATAATTACAGTACACAGATGCAATGTTTGGTGGTACGTACGTCGGTGTTGCCAGGCAGCCTACTTTCCTTTCCGGTGCCACTCGTTGACTTTTTGCTGATCCACAGAATATTTTGTTTGTATGCCTCCTGGCGTTTCGGAGCATATTGCAACAAACAATGCGCTGAGCATAAGCGCCTCTGTACATGCATGTAGTGTGCGCGCCATCTACGGAGGCCCGGGCCACGGTGTCTCGCGTGAGTATAAACAAAGCTTAAGGACACAATCCTGAGGGGCCCTGGTGTTGCCGATGGTGTCAGTGATTTCTTGAAGAAAGATCAGTTAAAAGAAAATTAGATTCGATTTCTATTTGGCATACGTTATCTATAAAGCTTTAAACATCTTGTGAAACTTGAGTTCTTGCAGGTTTTTACTGCATAAGATGCAACATAAAGCATGGTTGTACTGCGTCCGGTAAACCCTTTTGGCCTCAGAGCCTTCCTTATAGGAGACTACATCTCCATATATCTATATCTCACCATAGGGTTCAGATGGGAAGGCCTCTGTCTTGCTCATGGGGAATGAGTGAGTACGAGCCATGTGCCAAGACGGGACAGACTTGTGCTTAATGATTGTAGTCAATGAATCTTTGATTAAGTCAGTAAGTCAGGAGTCTTCCCCTGCCAGAGTGGATAGGAGTCTCCCTGATGTGCACTTGCACGCAGATGAGCTGAATGTACTGTTATAACAACACAGCCTACCGTACACACACGCAGCACACATGCACACGCAACTCACATGCACACGCACACACGCAGCCTTCAAGCATAAAGTTAAAAAAAAGAGTGAAATGCTAATTAACAATGCATGGCTTGGCTTATGGGGCCTGCACATTTGCATACATTACTCTATACCCTGAAGGCGCTGGTGGTAATCGCATGCTACTGAACATGCAACAAACAGCCCAGCGCTGTGTAATTAAACTTGTTGAATATTGCAAAATAATTACCCAGAAGCAGCGTCAAGTCGCTGGAAAACAAACGACACGTCTTTGTCTGCAGTTATGAGAAGATGTGACAGTAATCTAACCAACAACCACTTGATGAATATTTGAAGAACAGCTTTCAAGACGAGACACGGCAGAAACAAATCATCCTCAGCTGAAGGTCAAATTCCTGCTTTCGGCATCGCTCTGCTATTACCATTATCTAGAGGGATTCAATGGTGCTTCCCAGTTTTCACCCCCCCGGAGAGTTTGACATTGAATGCGATTAGGAGGCAGGCCGTCCTGCTGCCCTTTGGGCCCATCAATTATGAATGGGCAACATTTGTTGCTGAATTAACCAGGACCTGTTGGTGAATGGTGTCTTGGCTGCTTGGAATCTGCTTTGACGCTCACAACAATCCCAGAAATTTGAGAGATAAATCCAAGAAGGTTTTAGTTGAATAAATGAACACATTTTTAAAAATCTAGGATTTTTAGAGATGTAATTATGATATGAAATTGCTGTTTCCAGGGCTGCACGGAAGGACCCAGGTCTCTGTATTTTTTAGATTAGCACATCATGCTCAAGGCTAACAGAGCTTCCTGGTGTGTTTACTGACCCTTAACAGATAGAGCTGTTGTGTGATTTTTAGCCGTGCTCGTGGCATTGATTCTATGGATGGCAGTGACGATCTATCTCAACAACTATTGAATGGATTGCCTTGAAATTCCCCAAAAGATGAATCCTAATTATTTTGGTGATTCCCTGACTTTTCCTCTGTAGCGCCACCAGCAGGTCAAAGTTTTAATATGTACTAGATGGATTGGCACTCAGCGTTTATACAGACATTAATGGTTCCCAGAGGATGACTTTCCATCTAGCGCCATGATAGGGTTGGTATTTGTGACTTTAAGTGAAATGTGAAATGAAACTACAGGATGACATTTGTTGCAGACGTGCATGTCTTCCTCAGGATGAATTTGAATTTGGTGATCCCTTAACTTTTCATCTTGTGCCATCATCAGATCAAAATTCTGATTTGTTGTTTGTGATTAAATACCTGCAAAATGACATTCTTGTCAACATCAGTTGTACTGTGTGTTAAGTAGGGGTGTAACGATTCATCTACTACATCGATGTATTGATTTATATTCCTACGATCAAACTACATCGATAGGTACACGGCAAGTTGTTCACGGGGGACGTATATCGATCTAAAATCGATTTGATACTAAGAATTTGCACCTTGTATTTAGGTACGACAAACGTTATATGGATGTATTTTTTAGCACTTTTATTAGTGAAGAAATGTAAACGTTACTCCGGTTCATTCTCCCTGTGTATAACGTCATCGAGGCCGGATGGAGACGGGCACCGCTCTGCATGAGCTGCCGGCGCTGCGGTGCAGAGGAGCAGGTCGGCAGAGTTTCACTTTGGGGGGCGTTACTTACTACCTGGTTGATTTACTTGATGCTTTTCCAGAAAAGGTCCTGTATGTGTAGCGGGGCTCAGGAGGTCAGGGTGCCGTGCACGGTGCTACTGGCCCTAACTTGTGTGGGAGTGGTTACGGCACGCCATGCAGCTTACGGGAGTGCTGGCTGTTTGACTGGCAGCCCTGCCTCACACGCAACCCACCTGCAACGCTGAGCCGTCCTGACAGGTCCAGACCCCCAGGACAGCATCTAGAGGATGCATGTTTGAGGAATAACTAAAGTGTACTGTTGCCATGTATTTTTTTTTCTATTTCTTTTTATGTCTGTAATTGAAATTGCACAGTGTAATGGCAATTTTCATTTCTGCAGTTAACACTGTACCTTAAGATAATCTCAGGGCCTCACATCTAGCAGACCTTGTCACCATAAGCATTAAAACAGTGACCCGACAGTTTGTTCTTCTGTGACTATAAACAACAGAGGGCTGAAGTACTTGTTATGTCTTGTGATGCTCTATTGTCTGTTCTGTGCTGACGTAATGATACACTTTCTATCTTTCTCTTCTTTGCACTTATCTGTGTGTTATGCTTTAGTATGTATAAATACTGACTACTCTTTGTGTTCGGGGCTTACTTGCCACAGTCCACTCAGGTCACTGTGCTCGTGAGTCCATCTGCAGATGCTTTTCTTATTAATGTATGTTTTTTTTATTAAATTTACTTGAAAGACAAGTTGTTACCTTGGTTTGTGTCTTGTTTTAACAGAAACTGCCACCACAACAATTAGGTAGTCAGGCTAATGCACGGGCTGATTTGTCTTTGATTAAAGAGGTGAAAGTCAGACAATCAGTGTTCATCTTCAACATGATGCATGCGATGCACATTGTTTGACTGACAGTTAATTGTACTTGTTATCTGTGGGAAGCCATTATGAATTCATCCAACTACAACATGATGATTGGATTCATCAGAGTGCCTGTATTAATGTGATTATCATCCTGTGTTTTAATGTCCCACTGGTTAGCTGTTTCATAAGGAAACACTGAACACTTTCATCTTGGAATTTATTAGAAGAAGGGAATAATCTGACTCAAAGATACCGAGTGTCAGCACAAAATACAGCTTTAATCTAAAACTTATTATTAGCTATTAAAATCCATGAGAAAATTACATTTTTTTTTATGTACAAGATTTACTTGCAGTGACATGTGAAGGGCCCCGGTGGAGTCAGGATGATGGCTGGACTGATGCACCTTGACAAGCCTGAATTCCCTCTGGACAATCCGGGAATCCAATCATGCAAGCGTAAAGTGGATAAAACAGCCTGCTTCCCCTTCCTGGACATTTCACCAGCAAAATGTGAGTCATAGGAAATGGACTGAAGTGGTTTCTTCTCTAGCACACATTATAGCAGAACATTTGGCATCTATATAGTAGGAACCATCACAATAAATTGTACAGAATGCAGAATGCTTTCGAGTCATTATTGTCACTGTCATGACAAAATCACAGATTGTCAACATGGGTTTACAGGAATAAAAAAAACAACCACAACCAGAAGTGTTTGTGGTCGTGACCGCACACTCAGCCCATAAAGGCATTCGGGGTTTAAGTCATTAATGGCACCGTCTCCCTTCATGACTGGTCAGGGACGATTGTTGCATGTTGTTCTCTATCTGTCCTCATTTCCTGTCAACTCTCAACTATCCGCTGTGCAATAAAGGCATAATATGGCCACAAAAGTAACTTAAAAATATCAATGTTGAATTATCTTTTATTAACACAGATCAGGGAATGTGTGTGTTACACGTATAATCATAGTCATGAAAAAATACTGTGGAACAACTTACCTTGAATAGACATAACTGTAAAAAATTAATTAAAGAAACAAGCATAAATTAAATGAATGATATAAAAACATTTAAAAAATAATTTTCATTGGTTTTGCAATGGAGGAAGTCAGGTGACGTAGCGTAAAAAGTGACAAAGTCCACATAGGGAGGAGGTCGGGATGGATGGACGGGTTAAAAAAAACAAAACAGGGCTTTAACCCAGTAGACCGCTGTTGGTGTCCTGTGTGAAATGTTGACTTATTTTAACATGCGTGTATACGTAAGTTAACTTGCATAACATACTTACTTCACGCACGTATACGTATGACCTAGGTTAAGTCATAAACATTATTAATTTAACCCAAACCACAATCTTTTCCTAAACCTAACCAAGTAGTTTTGTTTCTGTTCATAACGTTAACCACGTGTTTAAAACTGCGACCGTTTCACAACGTGTGCCCGTCGCTGATGGTCATATGTCCTTTAGGTACGTGTTGGTTTAGCAGGGCTTCACTAAACACACTGTACAGTCCTATCATAATGCCTACTTTATGTATCATTAAGCTGAAATAAACTGGAACAGCAGACATTTTGACATGTCATAGTAGCAAAGGCACAGGTGTTACTAATTACATCTGTCCTATAAGTGTCCCAGTGTGCCATGACTGAGAAGTGACTTGTGAGAGAAACCAGGGCCCTGAAGCTGACACAGCTAAATGGAATCCAGCCATCATTCATTTTGTTATTTACATCTGTGTCAAACTGTCTGCTTGTGAAAAAGACCCACACTGGCAGCTTCAAATGGAAGAATTCAGTGTGGAGGATTGAGCTTTCATTCTCACATACCAAAGAAATCTGTCAGACAGGCTCCACTTGTGATGCGGAGAACTTTTGAGAACAGTTCCATTGGGATGAACACGGGATGGACATGTTCAGCATCCCAAACAGCAGGAACAGTTGCAGCCCCACATTTGCTGTATATATCTGTATATGTTATACTTACTCAGAAAGACAAAACAATTTCACCACAAGTTTTTTTAGTAGATGTTCTGGAGCTTTTGACGCTTTAATTTCAGGACCACATAGGACATTATACAACTGTTTCCACAGGCTGTACTGAAACTGAACAGAACTTCATGTGTACAACTGAACCTTGTGCAGCGGCGCCGAATAGAGTTTTGAGTGTTTCCCCACAGGATTTTGTAAGACCCTCTAGGGGGGTCCTGGGTCATGCTCTCCCGGAGGAACATTTTGAAAAGTTTAAAGTTAAATGAATCAATCTGGAATACTTTCTGAGCAAAATTACGAGGCTAGATCTATGAAAAACGTTGTGCTCTAGTAATCAGTTTAATCATAAAGGTTTTCTGGTTATGAATGCTGATGGCAAAAAGTATAAGCATGGTAAACAAGACAGGGTGCTGACATCGTCGCAGACCGAAACAGTCGCCCCAGGAATCCCATCCCTCACCCACAGAGAGAGAGGGCACACTGCACAGCGAGAACTCAACTTACCCGGGCAGCGGTGAGGTCCGGGTCGAGGGGTGCTGTAAAACTCACGGTCGGCCTTTCCAAGCTGACAGAGCTGGTCACGGCGCACCGGATGATGCGCCCGGCGAGGGCCGGCCCACCAGTTGAGAAGTGTAAAAATATTTGGGGTTCATTATGAAACTGTAGCGGGCTGGATGTCAGATCACTTTGATTTAAATCAGGCTACACAATGGTTGATTATGATTGGATAAAGATCCACACTCACACTTCGCCGGTTGCAAAATGTTGATAAATATATTATTCAGTGCTTTTTTATTGGGCATCAACTTCACGTTTAGACTTGAAGCGCAAAGAAACGCTTCAGTTGTGGGGAGACAGTGATTCACAACCTTAAAAAAAAAAGTGGGACAGGGCCGTAAAGTGAAGAAAATAAAAGCAAAAACCACACAGACAGTGATCTCTTTCCAGTACTTCCAGAATCATAGGTAAACAGAAATAATTCACTTTAAAAGGAGCCAACAGCACCACTTGTAAAGCCCAGTTGGTGCAGTGTGTAGGATCTGGTGGCGTCTAGTGTTGAAACTGCAGACTGTAAACAACTGAAACTTCTCCCGTGTGCCAAGCGTGTAGGAGAACTACGATGGCCGGCGTGAACGTGAACATCCCTCTCTAGAGCCAGTGTTTGGTTTGTCCGTTCTGGGCTACTGTAGAAACATGGCAGCCGGCTCCATGAAGAGGACCCGCTCCCTATGTAGATATGACGGGCTCAACAGAAGCAAAACAATTTTTATTCTCAGGTGATTATAAACTAAAGAAAACATACTTATTAATATTATATATTCTGCCAATAGATCCCCCTAAATGCTGCAAACTGGTCCTTGAACCTGTAGCGGTGCAGGTAATAACGCTGCAAGCAGCTTGTGATTAAACAAGAAAATGATTTTACGCTACATGCTTTTTCTTATGTGTTATCTTTGATAAGCCGAACACATTTAAATATGTCTTCATACTTGTGTGTATGTGCTGTGGGTGAGCTGTGGAGAGCCATGCAGCGTACTGGTTCTGGTAATGAGAGCAGAGCTCACAGCTCACAGCTCACAGCTTCAGGGAAGTTTAAGGAGGCTGCGTTTCAGCCTCAGGAAATTATGAGGCAAAAATATTTTATTAATGTGCCATTAAAAATTGATTCATGTTCATTACTTTCTCTGATAACTTTCACCCACTTTGTATGCAGAGAGAGAATTTCATTTCCTCCAAGAAGAGGCATTAGTGGCGTGATGC
>CAKALU010033201.1:22984-41028 GCA_916700995.1 Hozukius guyotensis | reverse complement strand
ATGTTGCGCTGCTCCTCGAAGCTTCGAATACCTTCGAATATTTCTCACCGAAGCTTCAAAGCCCAAAAACTGGTATTCAGGACAGCCCTAGTAGCAAGGGCCTAGAATCTGGTAGAGACGGTAGTGACTACTGAATTAGTCCTTTGCAATAATTATGATCAAAAAATTTAAATATAACCACTGTTGTCTTTATGAAGACGACACCATCCTTTATAGGCTACCTACAGTTCTGAGCATGAAAATACGGGACAGATCATGTCTCGTGTTTGATGAAGCGCAGCACACAGCCACTTCCTTAAACTTTGCCCAGAGAGTCCCAAGCCTGTCAGACGGTCTGAACTATGGTGAATACTACTATACAAGCAAGGCAATAATGTAATGCACAGCAGGCTGGTTAGTAGTTTATTAATATTTAGCTATTAATAAATACCACAACATTACTCGGACCTTCCGCATGTCACGTGTGCGCATTTTAGCCTTTTTATATCCGCTTTTCGCGTGTCATTTGTACACCACACAAGCGTCCGCAGTTAGGTTTAAATGGTAAATGGACTTGCATTTATATAGCTCCTTTCTAGTCTTCCGACCACTCAAATCGCTTTACACTACATGTCAGCATTCACGCATTCATACACTGATGACAGAGGCTGCCATGCAAGGAGCCAACCTGCCCATCAGGATCTGATCTAAATACTCATTCAGACACCGATGACAATTTGGGGTTAAGTATAAGTAGTGGTACTTGTGACCGGAGGAGCCGGGGATCGAACCACCAACCTTCCGATTGGTGGACGACCTGCTCTACCCTCTGAGCCACAGCCACCCCAAAAATGTATCTTAAAGGGAGAATTGTCAAGTATTTAATACGCTTAACAACATGGGAGTGGACAAATATGCTGCTTTATGCAAATGTATGTATATATCATGACATGGTTGGTACCAATGGATTCCTTAGGTTAGTTTCATATGATACCAGTATCTTAAGATAAGATATTCCTTTATTAGTCCCACAGTGGGGAAATTTTCAGTGTACAGCAGCAAAGGGGATAGTGCAGAAAGCAAGAAGCAACAGTAAAAACAAAAAGCAAGATAAAACACAGTAAAAAAAAAAGCAAAACAAAAGTAGACAGACATATAAAATATGAATTTAAATAGAAGGAAATATTAAAAATAGGAACAATATATATGCAGTATTGACAATAAAAAGACTATTAACACAATTGCACAAGTGGAAATATGATATTGCACAGTGATTGGAATGAAATTTCACCTCAAAGTATTGCACAGTATGAATTGAAGTAACACCTGAGTAGTGCTGATATTGCACTGTCGCTGTAGTATAGTGCAGTTATTTCGGTGTGTATTTGGTCTACTGGTTTACTATCTTCACTCTAACTTTAAACTAACCGCTACAACCTAAAAATCACAAGCTGCGTTAATGCTCTAAATAAATTAGCGGCGTTAAAACAAATTTGCGTTAATGTGTTATTATCACAGTAACTTTGACATTATACCATGTAACTTTCATCAACGGTCGCTCCACCATACTACGTCACTTTCATTACAAACGTATTTGTGATACATCAAAGACAAACGTAATCTGTGACAAAATACGTTCCCCTGCCTGTAATCGAGAAAGCAGTTTAGATGTATGGGAACGTTTAGGAGACGGGGCTTGGCCTGCAGGTTATGAAATAAAAATACCTAAATCAGTGAGTTGCTTGGTATGACATGTGGCCGCTGTTCTTTTTCTGAGGAACATGGGAAATTGTCACTCAGATAGTTCATCATTGGAGCCCTGATACTTACTTAAGCTTCTACCAGCCAGTGAATATCCCATCACGCAGATACAATCCAGTCTGGAATCATCTGGGATCCATGATAAAAAAAATAACAACTGCGTGATAAAATGCACATCGTCTGAATAACCAGATTTTCTCATATTGGCAAGAAATATGTACATGAAAGTAGCGATGCCATGGTGATGCTGGCAGTACTGACGGCGGAGACGGTGGCCTCGCTTGAAGACTGATTATAAGATTGAATGACCTGACTTTTCTTTTCAGTATCAGAACACCTTCACTTACAGTGTGAATGTAGCCTGAGTGGCAGGTTAACAAGTCTCATCTGCATCTGTAGACTTAGAAAGGCTAGCACCAACCATACGCACACACACACACACACACACACACACACACACACACACACACACACACACACATAGTGACAAATGTCCATCTGTCCGTGTACAGGCTCCAGATTTAGTTTTTAAATCCTTTATTGATAGTGGAACTTCATTTCACGGCCTATTAGCCTGCTGCTAAATGACTGCCATGTGTTGGTGATATTTTAGAGACAGTGGGAGAGAGAGAACGGACATGAATGAGAGAGACACATTAGAATATAGGCCACTGACAGACTGAAAAGTAATAATGAATTCACTTCATTAACTGAGCTCTTGCCTCGGGTCTGGAGATGTACAGTTGGAGTTGTATTGCCGGGAGCTGCAGTATGTGTATGTCCATGTTGCAATCCAGTCTTTTTCTAATGAAACTGTTGTTTAGACTATACATTTTAGCACGGGGTCTTTGTGTCTCCACAAAAAAAGCTGATATTTTCCTGCCCTGGAAAGGTACTTAACCCACTTCTAAAATGTGTTATAGACACAAATCAAATTCAAGCCACGCTCCATCTGAAAAAGAAGAATTTGAGAGACTTGTAAGCACTGAACAAATTTGAGGAGTATTCTGATTTTGTGAGTTTGAAATCTGCTTTTGCTGTTTCCTCCAGCTGTTAGCTTAAATAGGTATGATATGGTTATGTTAAATTAGGTTGAGTTGCTGCTGGATATGATGTCCTATGAGGCTGTTGTGCCACAGAACCACCTCCAGCAAGGGCTATGGTAAACTGTTAAAAAGCGCCCGGCTGCAAGCCCGTATGTAATGCATACCTCTCAGCCGGTCTGAGGATGTGCATTTTGCATTTCTCCTTCTTGATGTACTGTTACATGTGATGTTTTATTCTGTCCGGTTGATGTTGAAGCATGATATTTATCATCCATTTTTTTCTCCAGGTATTTCCACACCATCTACCTGGGCGTTCGGAGCCGTCAGAGCGCTGAGACGGAGCGCTGGCGTTACTACTGGAGGATGGTCTACGAGTTTGCAGATGTGAGCATGCTGCATCTACTGGCCACCTTTCTGGAGAGCGCTCCGCAACTGGTGCTGCAGCTGTGCATCATTATACAGACACACAAGCTCCAGGCTGTGCAAGGTAACACACCCACTCACAAGCACACACACACACACACACACATCTGTGAAGACCCTCATTGACGTAATGCATTCCCTAGCCCTCAACCTCTTAGAGCCTAACCAGCATCCTTTTAGTATCTCGCTTTAAGGATGTTCTATACTTAGAGGAGTTTTATATTACTTTACCTGTACCCGTGCAAAATGAGCTACACCCTCGGGATGTAGACCGCCTTTCTTTTAACCTGACCTAAACTTAATTTTAACCTGAACTTTAAAGCTAAGTCTTAACCGTCAAACAGTCCTTTTGAAGTAGCGAGAACCAGCCAAAACAAAGCCTCCTCTGACCACTGTATCCATCCAGGGGGAGGATGGTGAGGTGGTGATTCATTCCTAAAATACATCAGAGTGCACCTGGACGACAGGCTAGAGAGTGGGCTGGGAACACGGGCCGGCTCTACTTCCTGCTCAGAGGCTTCAGCATCTGCAACAAGATGCTGAAGAGAGACGCACTAACAAGCTGTGCCGGTGGCCATTAAACGTTTTTCTGTCGCAGTGGATGCTGGTGTCTTACTGGACTAAGCGTACCTGTGATTACATTTTCTGTAAAAATTTCAAATAACGTACTTATTTTAACCCAAGCCACGATCTTTTCCTAAACCTAACCAAGTAGTTTTGTTGCCTAAATACTGCAGGGGTTTGCACAGGCACACTGATCGCTCGTGTTGCTGGACATTTGCAAGAGAACACACGAAAAATAACGTTTCCTAAGATATCAATCGACCCACTGTATGAGGATACGTTGCATTGTTAAAGCCTTTGTGTGTAGGAATCGTCAGGGACACCTCTCACCCCGGCCACAGACTGTCTGCCCTCCTCCCCCTCTGAGAGGTGCTAAACTTGCATTCTCTCTAACAGCCAGCAGGGGGCGACTCCTCTGAAGGGAGTCTGCTTGTATAGAAGTCTATGAGAAAATGACCCTACTTCTCATTTGATTTATTACCTCAGTAAACATTGTAAACATGAGTTTATGGTCTCAATCGCTAGTTTCAAGTCTTCTTCAATACAGGATGATGCTCATTTAGTAAATTGTGGTTCAGTTGTACTGAAGCTCCGCCCTTTCATGTCACTTCTGGTTGCAAAAAAACAAGATGGCGAAGGGCAAAATGCCGAACGTAAGGCTTCAAAATGGCAGTCAACAAACCAATGGGTGATGTCACGGTGACTACGTTCACTTCTTACAGTCTATGGCTGAAGTCTCGATCGGATTGGTGCATAGACTGGAGTACTCGCCAACACCCAATCCCGAATTTTGGGCAGTATCGGACACATTTCTGATACTGGTATCGGTATCGGAATAACTAACTAAAGTTGAATCTAATCTGATCTAAAAAATAATGTTCAGACAATGTTCTAGGCTAACGGTTTCCTCCTGCTTGCAGTGTTTGTGCTAAGCTAAGGTAAACACACTGGGTCGGTGTAATAGACACACTGAGATGAAACCGGTTCATCTTCTCATCTGTCTGTAGGTCTGATGGCAAATTAGCATATTTTCCAAAATGTCTGTATTTCTGTACTGTTCCCATGAAGCGGTACTGAGGTTCCAACCCGCCGTGTCTCTGTGTGTCTGACTGCTGCAGGTATGACAGCTGCAGCCTCCCTCGTCTCTCTGGCCTGGGCCCTGGCCTCCTACCAGAAGGCCCTGCGAGAGTCTCGGGATGACAAGAAGCCCATCAGCTACCTGGCCGTCATCATCCAGTTCTGCTGGCACTTCTTCACCATCGCCGCGCGGGTCATCACCTTCGCCCTGTTCGCCTCCGTGTTCCAGCTTTACTTTGGCATCTTCATTGTCCTGCACTGGTGCATCATGACCTTCTGGATTGTCCACTGTGAGACAGATTTCTGCATCAGCAAGTGGGAGGAGATTGTGTTTGACATGGTGGTGGGCATAATCTACATCTTCTCCTGGTTCAACGTCAAGGAGGGACGGACAAGGTGAGGACGCTCAATTCCATTCAGTGTGACGTAGACCTGAAGGAAAAAGTCTGTTTTGTTTTGTTTTTCTTATTCTGTAATTGTTTTATTTTGAAGACATGAAGACTCGCGTGAAGTTCAATCAGCTGTCAACTGTATGGTGCTTAAAACGACCGAGCTGGAAAGGAAATTTATCACCTTTTATATTTCAGTATTCACCTTGAATGGGCTTCCAAACAGCTTTGAAATATCACCATATCAGTGCCCTTATTAAACGTTAGTACTGGATAATCCAGAGTTACTGGGGTGCTGTAACAAACAAGATGCAGACAGTTTGAAGCTCCATTAACTGTTTGTTTTTCTGGCTGTTTGAAGCCAGTGGAACAAGCTGAAAAAAAGAATTGACACCTAAAGTTGTTCTGGTAAATGTGTTAGCAAAAGCCTGTTAAAACATCTGGCAGACAGTGCAACATCTCAATGTATTTGAGGTTGTGCGAATGAGCTAAGAAAGGATCAAAATCTCCATAGAGCTGATGGGAATGAAACTTAACCAAAGTCAGGTGATAATCAGTGGGTTCGTTATAACTGCATCACCAGACAAAAACGCCGATATTGGACGATCCTGCAGAACCCTGGTTTACGTTCAGTTTTTTACAACTTTTCCAGTGCCAATGTTTTTAAACTTAACATAACATAATTTTCTACAACATCTGTGCATGGCATCTACAGTATGGTGAGGGAAAGTTCATGGTTACTACTACATGGTTAATAAAAGGTGAATGTTAATGAATGTTAATTGCAGGTCTGTGATGGGACACAAACACGTCTATCCGCCACCCTAACTTCCACACCCCAAAGGCCTTTACACACCGGGGGCATGTACTCGCCTATGAATATTAAGCTATTAAAACTATTCATACCAGCAGCGATGCGAATTTGCGACAGTTAGAACACAAAAACAAAGATTAAAATAGATTTGTGCAGGCAGAGGACCACTTACCCAACCCGGTCTCACAGGAAGGCGTATCGATACCACAACATTACACGGACATTTTGCGTGACATGAGTACGAATTTTTGCCTTTTCACGTTTCATTTGTACGCCACACAAACATCCACAGTTAGGTTTAGGCAAGAAAACCACTTAGTTAAGGAAAGGGAACATGTCATGGTTGGGCTTAAAATAAGTAAGTAAACTAAGTAAAACACGTACGGAAACAGCTACGGAAAACACGTCACAAAAGTCAACAAAAAACACATGACAACAAACGTCACTAACGTAATTTACAAAACGCCGGTCAACAACAGTCTCGCGTTTACATTGCAGTCAGTACAGGATACATGGCGTACAAATGACACACGGAAATCAAGAAAGGCGTACTCATTGCACGCTAAACGCCTTGGGTATTATCGTGGCATTCATGCGCCTTTTTGTGTGAACGGGCTGAACTGTCGGGATCCTACTGACCCAGTCAGCATCTGGCAGTCTGTCTGAGCTAAACTGTTGTATAGTCTAAACTACTGTAAGTTATTTTATTGAGTTTCCTTTTAGTGAAATGCTCTGAGTGAATTTTCCTCTGGTAAACAGCTACGCAGTGTATATGTTAAGTGCTTTTATTGTGAAAGGTAAGAACAGAAGGAGTGGATCTGGTCTGCGCTGCCTCTGACAAGTTTGAAAGCAGTAATAAAGTTTGCCCTCTTGGTTTGGACTACGGAGCCTCTGTGCTGTTGTACACTATAGTGTACAACTTGGAATATATGCTGTGCAAAAGCTCCCAAAAAAAATATATCGACGTTCGAATTAATCCCACGAAAAAAACGCCCCTGTTGTTTAAAGGCCTCTACTGTCTGCCTCGCGACATAAAGGACACACTCGCTAAACGTTGGCACTGGACGTAAATCATGACTTGCGGTAATGTTTGTTCAATACTGACGTAATTCCTACTACGACTGACCCCTTTAATATTACACACAGTTATTACAGCTCCTGGCATTACAGGCCGCAATAGAACAAAATATGAGATGAGGCTCAACAAAAACATTGACAATTTCATATTGCCTTGCTGCTAGAAGTTGTTGCTCTGGGAGCATGACAGTGTTTAGTAAATGTCTTGTCAATGTGCCTGTTTTTGGCTTAATTGGTTGTGGAGGCAATCCCTCAATCAGCTCCTTTAACACACCGCAAATTTCATGGTAATTTCTTCACTTTGTTTTCTATATTTTGTGTACAACTTTGACATTTTTGACACCTTAACAGTATATGTTTTGGCTTGATGGAGGCACTAATGGAATAATCAGGGGATCCCCAAAAACATAAGGAATTATCCTCTGGCCTTATCAATTTGGAGAGCATTTGTGGAGGTATCTTTGCTGGAAGGATGGACCAACTGATTAGTAGCCATCCTCACAGCCCACTCTCAAAATACACTATAAGCACTTCCAACCACACACTTCCCTACCCTGCTAATACTGGAGAGCTGCTTCACACTTTGCTAACTGATTTGGATTCACTCCATCTGATTTATTTCCTGTTGTCGTGTCTTTGCGCAGGTGTCGGCTGTTCATCTATTACCTGGTGATTCTGGTGGAGAACGCTGCTCTCAGTGCGTTGTGGTATCTCTACCGGTTGCCTCACACCACCGACGCCTTTGCAGTGCCAGCGCTCTGCGTCATCTTCAGCAGTTTCCTCACCGGTGTTGTGTTCATGCTCATGTACTATGCCTTTTTCCATCCCAACGGGCCACGCTTCGGGCGCTCGCCGAGCGGCCAGGGTCTCGACCTAGACCCCACCGCTCAGTTCTCCACGCTACCATCTGAAGGTGCCACCAACTCTCTACGTTCCAACCGAGGTGCCACCGCGACCCTGGAGCGCGACGTGGGGAAGTATTCAGAGCGGGACGGCTGCATGCCAGTTTTTCAGGTCCGACCCACAGTGCCATCCACGCCATCGTCTCGCGCCCCGCGCCTCGAAGAGACCGTCATCAAGATCGACCTTTGTAGGAACCGCTACCCAGCCTGGGAGCGCCATGTCCTCGACCGCAGTATACGCAAGGCAATCCTGGCCATAGACTGCTCGCTGACTCCTCCACGGCTGCAGTACAAGGATGACGCTCTGGTGCAGGAGCGGTTGGAATATGAGACCACGTTATAGTTCCACCCTGCTCTCAGAACCCATAGAGGGGTGCAGCCGTCAGAGGATTATCCTCTATGAACAGCAACAGGGACTGTGGCAATAAGAATTTGTTACTACCAACAATCTCACGTTTCATCTCTCATTACCCTATTTTCTTGTTTTATTCCTCTGCATCAGCGCCCACCCAGGAGCATTCAGCCCTGTTGGAAGTGATCGGAGAAGCCATCTGGCACGAGAGCAGTTGATGTCACCGGATGTGTTTGGGTTCTTTGTAGGGTCGTTGCTGTTATTTTTACTTCCACTCATCAGGGAATTTTCGTCTGGTACTAACTAGTAAATGCTTCAACTCTCAGCTCAGACCGTAAAGAAGCTGATGCACTGTTTGGTTAAGGTTGGAAAAGCTGAAGATAAGCATACGTCCATCAAGACGAGTTTTAAGTCATCGGATATTCCACTTTGACCTAAATGACCTGAGTGATTAACCTGGATTACACACTCTAAAGGAAACGATCCCCCATTCAACATCAGTAGAAACATCGAACTGTCATATCTGTCTCAATGTGTTGGTGACCTTCTGTTTGGAAGTTCTGATGATCCCATAGCAGCCACAACTGGGTGGGTACTTCCATCAATATCTACATGACAACGCTCATCGCTCCTGTTCTCTTAGTGCCAAAAAGGTTCCTTCGGAAATGTCCTCTAGATTCGGAGGAGTTGGAACACCTTATGCCAGGTTCAGACTGCACAATATCAGTCCGACTATAGCTCGACCCCGTCAGACGTAGGGTGTCGGCTCGGATCGGGAGCAACAATTGATCGTTTTATCCCGTGTAGTGTGTCATGGTGCATGACAACCGTCGCTGCATTTGGGACGCCTCACGTCCGGAAATAGGAGCACAGAGTGCTCTTTCACGCACAACTGTAGACAGCAAAAGAGGAATTATGCTGTTGGTGCTGTGAGGTGGAACTGTGAAACAGGAAAGGCCACAGACAATTTTGTTTTTCTTTCTTTTTCTTTAAGCTTTTCCGAACACAAGACGGCCATTAATCACACACACCGCCATTGTTTGTTTACATTCTTATTTCTAGCACCGATGACATTGTGCGCGTTGTGAAAGTAGCTCTGATTGGTCTGCGACCAACGTTTCATCTGTCATGTCTCTCGGCCAAATCAAGAATTTATGACTTAATAATCGCCTAATCTGACACAGTGACCATCGTAACAGATTGTGTAGTCTGAACCTGGCATTAGAGATGGCTGGGAAGTCCAAAAAGTTCTTCTCTAGGCCTAGACATTTCATTCCTCTCGGATAATTATGGTCTACACTGGCAGAAGGTCAGACAGAAAGTGAACTACATGAAGACAGTGGTCAAAGTAGCATCTATACTCAGTCATTGTGTTTTGTTTGGATAAAACCAACCAAACCTGGCAGGAAGGAATAGGGAGTGAGAAAGGAGGGGGTGAAAGCCTGGACAGACACAACCTCACTGTCTTTCTCCCATAAGGAAATAAGTCAAACTCTCACAATGCCAAGAAAAAAAAATCTTCCTGGCAGCTCAACTCAACTATTTGCAGTCCACCTGGCTGTGCAGTGATACTGATCTTTGCTTGTCTGTGGAGGCAAATGTGGGTGGGGGTGGGGGGAAGGGTGGGAGATGCATTGAACAGGAGATGACAGGACAGGATGACGCAGGAAACGGAGATGAGTCGAGGATGGAGAAGAAGAGCAGACAAGCAGCCATCTCAGCCAAACGAAACCAACCACCAGGATGTACAGTACTCTGATACAACATGCAGCATTTTTTACTTTAGAGATTATGTAGAGGGGTTCTGAAGTCATTGTCTGTGTTTTTTTGTGGTGTGAGTGCGTAAATGTCGGCAATCGGCGACATTTTGACTTCAAGTCTGCTTGTTCTTTGATAAACACACGTCACCTTCTGGGGGGGAAATGTTCCTGTCTTTCCCAGCTGCTTTTAACATTGTTACACCGAGCCACACGACACAAGTTAACACGGTGCTGGTAGTGTCCACTGGCTTAAATGAGAAATGCTAACAAAGTGACTTTTGGTTGACTGAAGTGCCACTATAAAAGCTTGATATAAGACCACCGTTATACCACATATCACGGTCTTGGAAGGGTAACTGATGAAATCCAGACATTTTCAGTGAGGGACTTCTAATGCAGGAAAAAGACAGCAGTCGCAGGGCGGGCACAAGTAACAAAAAACATCAATTATCTCAACAGATATATGTAGGGCCCTTTCATGAAACTCAACACAAGCTGTGTAAAATCAAACATGGCACAATGTCTCTTCCTTGCTCATGGAATGGGGGGGTGGGGCTGCTCAGTGCTGTAACTAGTGGCCAAAAGATATAGAAATGACACAACACACCTCTCTCTCTGTCCCGGTAATCATGTTTTTCTGCCAATTTTTCATCTGTGAGGACACTAATCCTTGAGTGTTCCTGAACCAAAATAGACAGAACAGACATTCATCAAACCATTGACACGACAAAGGGAAAGAAACAAGGGGGAAAGACTAAATTTGGATAGAATGGTCAATGGAGAGATTAGGGCAGCACAGATGGTAAACTCTACAGAGAGTACTTATTGAGAGGGAGGTGGACTGGCGCTGACCGGAAACCTTTTGAAGTAGATCATAAAATTACAGACATCCTGTCATACAGTGAGTCCTTCCCATGATGTTCATAAAGTTTATGAACGCTTGGGTGACTGAAATGTCCAGGTTCCATCGATCAAGATCAGCATCGTGGTATGGATTTCATGGATCAGGGCAAGACGGTACCTGATGATGATAGAGACTAAAGTTCTAGACTAAAGCCCCCCGCTAGTGGCTCTTATAGACAAGGTCATGTCATGAGGTGTTTGAGGTCATAAACATCACACTGACAGTGGTGCTGAAAATGTAAGGTTTGCCCTGATGGTGGCGTGGGAGGAAAGGTCAGGGCCTCACCATTAAGGGTTGTGTCTAGATGGTTACCCTAGATCTGTGAAAACTCTCACGAGACTTGCTGTCCGATGGCCTATGCTTACCTTAACCATTTGAGGTCAATGCCTAACCTCAACCATCTTGCCAGAGTTTTGCTAATCAAGACTATGATGACCTATCCTAATCTTAACCATTCAAGGTCAATGTCTCACCTCAACTATCTCATCACCAAGGTTTCATTAATCAAGACTATGATGACCTATCCTAACCTTAACCATTCAAGGTCAATGTCTAACCTCAACCATCTTGCGAGAGTTTTGCAAATAGAGAGTCTAATGACCTATCCTATCCTTAACTATTCAAGGTCAATGCGTAATCTCAACCATCTCGCCAACGTTTTGCTAATCAAGGGTTTGATGACCTATCCTAACCTTAACCATTCAAGGTCAATCTCAAACCTCAACCATCTTGCGAGAGTTTCGCAAATCAAGGATTTGATGACCTATCCTAACCTTAACCATTCAAGGTCAATGCGTAATCTCAACCATCTCGCCAACGTTTTGCTAATCAAGGGTTTGATGACCTATCCTAACCTTAACCATTCAAGGTCAATCTCAAACCTCAACCATCTTGCGAGAGTTTCGCAAATCAAGGATTTGATGACCTATCCTAACCTTAACCATTCAAGGTCAATGCGTAATCTCAACCATCTCGCCAACGTTTTGCTAATCAAGGGTTTGATGACCTATCCTAACCTTAACCATTCAAGGTCAATCTCAAACCTCAACCATCTTGCGAGAGTTTCGCAAATCAAGGATTTGATGACCTATCCTAACCTTAACCATTCAAGGTCAATGCGTAATCTCAACCATCTCGCCAACGTTTTGCTAATCAAGGGTTTGATGACCTATCCTAACCTTAACCATTCAAGGTCAATCTCAAACCTCAACCATCTTGCGAGAGTTTCGCAAATCAAGGATTTGATGACCTATCCTAACCTTAACCATTCAAGGTCAATGCGTAATCTCAACCATCTCGCCAACGTTTTGCTAATCAAGGGTTTGATGACCTATCCTAACCTTAACCATTCAAGGTCAATCTCAAACCTCAACCATCTTGCGAGAGTTTCGCAAATCAAGGATTTGATGACCTATCCTAACCTTAACCATTCAAGGTCAATGCGTAATCTCAACCATCTCGCCAACGTTTTGCTAATCAAGGGTTTGATGACCTATCCTAACCTTAACCATTCAAGGTCAATCTCAAACCTCAACCATCTTGCGAGAGTTTCGCAAATCAAGGATTTGATGACCTATCCTAACCTTAACCATTCAAGGTCAATGCGTAATCTCAACCATCTCGCCAACGTTTTGCTAATCAAGGGTTTGATGACCTATCCTAACCTTAACCATTCAAGGTCAATCTCAAACCTCAACCATCTTGCGAGAGTTTCGCAAATCAAGGATTTGATGACCTATCCTACCCTTAACCATTCAAGGTCAATGTCTAACCTCAACCATCTCGCCAAAGTTTTGCTAATCGAGGGTTTGATGACCTTTCCTAATCTTAACCATTCAAGGTCAATGTCTAACCTCAACCATCTTGCAAGAGTTTTGGAAATAGAGAGTTTGATGAACTATCCTATCCTTAACCATTCAAGGTCAATGCCTAACCCCAACCATCTCGCCAGAGTTTTGCTAATCGAGACTATGATGACCTATCCTAACCTTAACCATTCAAGGTAGATGTCTAACCTCAACCATCTTGCGAGAGTTTTGCAAATAGAGAGTCTGATGACCTATCCTAATCTTAACCATTCGAGGTCAATGCCTAACCTCAACCTTCTTGCCAGAGTTTCGCAAATTGAGGTTTACCATCTAGACACGATCACCATTAACGTCTCCGGTGGAGACATTGAAATCAATAGCAAATTTCATTAAAATACGGACATTCGTTTTCAAGATACCTCTTGAGGGTTTAAAATGTTAGACAAATTCAAAACATTTTTGACTGAATGGTGGCATTCAAGCAGGGGTCAGAGGGTCGCCAAAGTCACCATCTAGGGCCCGTGACTATCCATCCTAGGAGTTCTAATCAAAGTGTTGGATAGATGACACAGACAGTCCATAACTCAGGCCCCACTGATACCAGTGCCAGTACCAGTCATTGTCACGGTGTCCATTAACATACTGTGTGATGTATGAAAACCAAACCCTCGGACGTCCCCAGTGACCGAAATCAGAGCGCAAAGAGACGGCTAGAGACTGCAGACAATGAAGAGCTGTACCATTTACACTACACATACCCCCCCCCCCCCCCCCCCAACCCAGACAGCTTGACTTCAGGGAATGCTGGGAAGCCAGAGGCAATGACATCATCACATAATGTAGATGAGCTGTCAAGTCAAATCCACCATGTTCAGGAATTTCAGCTCTCTCAAGGCTCTTTAGATGGCAACAGTGTGTCTTTTAACATTTCAAATGTCTGCACAAAAAGAAAGTTCCAGGTTGTCTTTCTTGATTTACGTCACAAGTGCAATGTCTTCTTTTTTTTCTGAGGATTGCAAGAGGAGAGAAAAAGCACAAAACGAGTCAATGGGATAATCATGGCATGAGACTGTAAACCTTATCATCCTGCTTAACCAAACCAGCCCCAGGTGCACCGAGCTGTTCTGACCTCAGCTGGTCTTATCATTCTGTGTATGAAGTCTGAAGTGATAGATGTCCAAAACTTATTTCAATTTTGGTTACAAATATATAGCACTAAACGAAGGATTTGTGTGTAGCCCGATATGTACGGACCACAGAGGGAACCAGAAGGATGTGTTTACATGATCCACTTTCCCGGTAAATATTGGCATTTTCAACCAGTTCTCACTCTCAACTCGTCAAATACCGTAGGTTGGGAAGTGCCCCTCGGTGACTGATACTGATGCACAGAGGCACCCTTTAGCGTCTGTATGTGATGAGGTGAAATGTAAACCCATTTGCATCGCTATTAGACGGTCAGAGCAGCTGACGTATAATTACCTCCGCCAAGACCGAAGGCCTAGGAAGGAGGTTCTGTTTTCACCACTGGTGTCTGTCTGTTTGCCTGTCTGTTAGCAGGATTACTCCAAAAGATCGTGATGGATTTGAATGAAATTGTGGAGGGGTGGAGTGTAGCTCAATAAACAATCCATTTGATTTTGGTGGTGATCCGATCAAGATCATAGGGTCACTGACAGAGCATCGGTATTTGACGAGTTGTGAGTGACAATATGTTGGCATATTGTTTTATGTTTATATGTTTTCAAGTGTCTTATTCTTTCAGTTTAGAATGTGGCTCATGAAACAGTTTCTATCGTGAACCTTAAGTACTTAAATACATACTGTTTAGGCTTAGTCATTTGCCTTGTTGCCACATTACTGAGAGTGCGTGCGAGTGTATGTTCTCATCAGTGTGTGTGGCGTCTTACTGCACTGAGCAGTTTATAGAGGACATTTTTTGGTTAATGGCTGCTTCAGTTGTTTTAACCTGTTTTCTTGCCTTTTACTTAATATGGTTGTTTTTTTACAAGTTTTACACGTCAAAGACTGTCCACGGGATTTGGGGAGTGCTAGTGAATATGAGTTGTATAAAGCCTTCTTGTGGCTCCAGAGGAAGCTGTGTGAAATTGGATACATTCAGTCAGCGATTGGTTGGGGCTGAAGACTACAAGTTTGACAATAAACACAATTTGGAGATGTGGAGTTAGAAAGAAGTTAGAGCTCACCAGACCTCTGCAGCCCGCTGCTCATCTCTGCTGCAGGTTAGAGGCTCCAGGCTACATTAGCCGCTGCTAGCATAGCACACCTGATCTCATGGGAAGGCGTATAGATAGCACAACATTTTAAGGACATTCCGCGTGTCATGATAATGCATTTGAGGCTTTTCGCATATCATTTATACGCCACGGGGTCGCAGTTATGTTTAGGCAACAAAAGCACTTAGTTAGGTTTAGGAAAAAACGTCATGGTTGGGCTTAAACTAAGTAAAATGCGTACATAAACAACGTAACATAAGTACGCAAATCACGTCACTAACAGAACTTCAAAATAACTCAACAACACTTTGGGACACAAACACCGACCCATCCTCCTCTCGTGAGCAGTTGTTCTCACTTTTTTATCCTACGTCACTAGCTCTGAGCGTGGCATATTCACTCGGATGCGTTCACATTGCAGTCTGTACAGAGTACACGGTGTGAAATGACACGCCGAAAGCAACAAAAGGCGTTGTTATTGCACGCAAAATGACTTACACATTGCCGTGTCATTCATACGCCAGTTGGTGAGACCATAGGCTGACACATAACACAACTGACTGAACTGTCAGTCGTTCGAGTTGCATTGTGGGTAATGTAGACACCAGGTACTTTTGAACTGTCCTAGTAGAAAAAGAAAAGCACAGGCTTCAGGATGACACAATACTGTTAGACTCAGAGCATTTAGACGGCACAGCAGGAGCTCAGCTTATATCTGATTTCTGCCCGTTCAGGAAGCCATCAAACTAAATCCACACCGACAAGAATCTATTCATTTTCATTCATAATTGTTTAGTTAATTTTGGCCTGATATATGTGCTACAGATGACAGGAGGCCAAGAGCTCAATGAACAGCTGAAAGTGTGCGAGGTGGCACATTGGACAGACCTTTCTCTAGTACAATTACTACAGCAGAAATCTTCTATAATAGTGTTGAATAATTCACCAGCAGAGGTCCTCAGAGGGGTTTATCTGCCAGCATTGGGGGTTGTGGAAAAAATCTTTCTCAAAAGTTCATGCAATAAAATGTACAGTCACTGAAAGCATTGCCATTATTTTATCTAATCTGACAAGATTTCACTTGTTTTGCCTGACAGTCAGGTGAACAGAATCATCGCGGATTTCATGAGATTGAAGGTCGAAAAGGGACATTTTCTTTGTAGCCTATACTGTGTGCAGCCTTATTTTATTTGTAAGGGGGATGCCAAAGCATCTCATGTAAGTTTATTTTGCAGTGTCTCCCAAATCCAGTGTAGCCTTTGTTTACTCATCACCATCTCATGAACTAACATATACGTATACTGATATACTGTATATGATGTGTACTCATATATATACTGAACATAAAGCTACCTCAGTTTGTTTCATGGACAGAATACCCTCCACCTTCTCACAGGCAATACTGTAACACAGGTGACACATCAGCCTCAGCTCCCTGTTGTTGTAAGTCACTCAAATTTCCTATATTGAAATGGAAAATTCTATTAACAAATCATATTCAGTGTACTCCAAAGTACAGAAGCCCTGAGCGGCAAAGGGGGGAAAAACAATTCTGGTGACCCATTATCTAAGTCTGATCTAAATTGTTTTCTCTCCTGTGTTTATGACTTAAGAACAGGTGGGAACAAAAGATTTTCCCTGGATAATCTAAGTTCCTTACTTTTTTAATTTCATCTGTGAAACAAGTGAAAAAAGTTTTGCCATGTGAATTTTTCTACAGTTTTGGCAAGAAAACTTGAATGCTTTTTGTCCTATTTAGAACACGGGGTCGTGGTGCACTTCAGCCTCTTGTGGACAAAATGAGTATTACAACAACAAACACTTTTTCTCTTTCCTGTTTTCACAGATGACAAAAAGATAACTTGTACGGATTATTATTATTTTATTATTTTATTTGTTTACACATATAAAAAAGGTACAAGTTGAGATTACATAAACAACAACAAATGTGATGGAGAGTTTACCGAAAATGCACTGGTATGCACTGGAGATTTTTATTGAATTTTATTGAATTAAGATTCACATTATAATATCATCAGTTAAAAAAAACTCATTATCAGTAAGCAATTTACAGAGATAATCCATAAGGAAAACATTGGGGGAGATGAAAACAAAACCTTTAACAGCTTTCTTAAATTGTTCTGGTGACAACTTTAAAACATGAGATGGCAGAGCGTTCCGTATCACTGAACTTCGGTAAATTAAACCAAACTGTAGCTGAGGTGTTCGACACATAGGAGGTCTGAGTTTGGAGTTATTTCGAGTCAAATAATTGTGGAATTTTCGATTAAAGGGTTATCCTTGCAAAATCTTTTTTTCACCTGTTCTTAAGTCATAAACACAGAAGAGAAAACAATTTAGATCAATTAGACAATGGATCACACAATTTTTTTTCTCACGTGCTTGTCAGAGCTTCCATACAAAATATATCAGTGACATAATGATAATGACATTGAATGTGAAATGTTCATTTTCAAATTTGCAGACAATGTGCCAAACTGAAACATTGCACACTTTTTTTTCCATGTATCTGGCCTTTGGATTAAATATTTTGTCAGTAAAGAAAAGAGCCATTTCAGCATGCAGGGTTTGGTCTGCCTCGACATTTGTGCGATCTCACTGTTAAAACAAAACATGAGGCGCTGTCATAAAAAATGTTCCACAGGATCTCTATCGTGTGATTGGTGGTGGGTATCCTGCTCACTGCAGGAAGTGTATCATAAACAGGACATGACACATCAACGGACTCCCTCACTCACTCTGGTCATAACTCTTAAAAAGCTGCTTTCTATGTTTTGTTTGCCTTAAAGAGAATATATTTATATTTTTGTCTTTATTTCGACCTCATCACCCAGGACATTGTTTGAGGCTGTACTGAAAGCACAGCTTGATTTTCTGGTTAGCCCTTGGTGTGTGTGTGTGTGTGTGTGTGTGTGTGAGTGTGTGTATCT
>CAKALU010033201.1:0-22964 GCA_916700995.1 Hozukius guyotensis | reverse complement strand
GTGTGTATGTATGTGTGTGTGTGTGTGTGTGTGGGGGGGGGGGGGGTTGGGATTTGTGCGTGTGTTCTTTTTACACCATTCAATAATAATAATGTGTTATTACTGTGCTTATACTAGGACTGAGTCATTGTCCCACAGGGAGGTTGTATAGACTTTGGTCATCCATCCTGTGGGAAACATGGCTGACTGCTGCTTGTCTTTGGTTGTAAACCATCAATTGTGACAGGGCTGTAACTGTAAAGAAACAAATACACAATCTATACACTCAAAAAACATTTCCCATTACATTCCCTTTGTTTCCGCTGCAATCCTTCATCGTGCATTGTTATAAATTATCCTCGGGTTAGCCTGGATACTCTACTGAAATTCAGTTATTGTTATTAGCAAAATTATAAACATCAGGGATATAATATAGTATGATATTATAACAATCATACATAGAGCCATGTTCAACACATTTATAAGAAATAATTAGCCTAATTTGCCTTAATTAGTGTCATGGTGCATTGTTTTTTCAATAGTTACTGATGTAAGAGAGAGGGAAAAAAAATCCCCCTTAGAATATTTCCCATGTGTGCATGGACAACGTGATCTCATCCCTATACTCGTCATATTTAGCCTTTTATGTAGTATCTTGACGCAGGTTTGCGCTTGGTTAACGTTGTGAAACGGCAGCGGTTAGGTTTAGGCAACGAAACTACTTGGTTAGGGTTAGAAAAAAAAAGACCATGGTTTGGGTTCAAATAACTATGTCTGTTACGTGACTTAAGCTACGGATGTAAAGTCATGTGACTTAACAGCCCGGTCGCACAAACGGGCATGTGAATGACACGATAATTCAAAAGGCAAAAGTGTGTAATAAGAATGTTCTAATTGCTTTTGGTGTGTCATTTTCACGACATGTAGTCTGTACTGACTGCGATGTAAATGTATCCGTGTGAATACATACGCTCAGAATAGAATAATATGTGCGAAAGACCACATTTGTCACATGTTTTCCGTACTGATGTTGCATTGTTTCTGTACGTATTTTTTTTTTTAGTTTACGTTCTTATTTTCAGTCCAACCATGACGTTTTTCTCAACCTAACTAAGTGGTTTTGTTGCCCCCTGCTAGCAGGCTGCTGCACCTTCATACAGGCGCCTCGGACGAGGCAAAGCGTGACACTGACTATCCTCTGGTGGACACACTTTGTCATGATATTAGGCTGTACGTTAACGTCGCCAGAATAACTCAACTGGGTGGGTTAACATCGGAGTTATAGTTGAAAGCCCGGTGAGTCTCCTACAGACGCTAAAGGGTGACCCAAGCTTTGGTATCAAGTTGCCGAGGGCTACTGCCCAGGCATCGGTATTTGGCGCCCTGGGAATGAATCCAGGCTGGTATGGTAGAGTGTTCAATGGTGGGAATCCAGTGATGGATCATGTCTTTACTGCTGCACTTCTACTGGTCAGTTGGGTTGCCCATAGAGACGGGGGTGAGATCCATGAGGTATAATATGAACCAAGTCTGTCCTTGACACACAATCTTTCCCCAAACATAGCCAAACAGTTTCAGTTACCTAAACTTAACTAAAGCTTATAGGCAGATCAGACAACCGTCATATGAATCATTTTTGTAATATGATCATGATAATGTAATTACGTCATATGTGTCATTCTGAAAGGCTCCGAAAAAAAACGCCTACTTTGTCATTTGGGTATGAGGACTTGTAAGAGGAGACATGTGGCCGTCTACACTCCGCTCACACAGCCATAATCTATTGTGTTTCTATGATTTCTGTCAGCCCGCTCTCCTAAAACTTACATTCCCATACGATGAAACTGCATCGTCAATAAACATATTTTCTTCCGGATAACGTTTGTTTTTGACGTATCACAAATAGGTTTCTAATCACAGTCCTAAAATTACGATGGATGGATGGGTCAAACAAACACAGGACTTTCACTCAGGAGACGACTGTCCGTGTGAAACCAAAAGTCAACGTTGACTTATTTTACTTCAATAACGAAAGATACCGACTCATTTTAAGCCAAACCATGCTGTTTGTACTAAAGCTAACCACATGGTTTTGTTGCGTTTTCATTTTGGTTTTTTTCAATTTATAAAGTTAACCACGTGTTTTAAACTGCGACCGTAATCCGGGAGAAAATATGTTTCCCTCGAAACGTAATTGAGAATGCAGTTTAATTGTATGGGAGCGTAATTTTATCGGAGACAGGGATAGGAGACTCTGTAGCTCTCTGAGATGTGAACAGGCCAAGTTTCTTATGAGCGTCTCGCCCCCCCAAGGCTGTCTCCGTTCACCAGCTGTAGTGGATCAAAGCTCTGCTGTAGAGGTCTGGATATACCAGCCAAACACAACAGAGAAGTCCGTTTTTTTTTAACTCTCAGCCCACAGCTGTGTAACCAGAGAAAATGACTATTTAGTTTGGATGGTCGGGACAAGATCTGTTCAGTGGTCAGCAGTTACAACTGAGACAATTCAGCTTTAGTACAAGCACAGTAACCAGCAGGTGAAATTACTGACAGGATACCAGTCACACTTGTATAATCATTCTGTACAGATGTCTGTTTAGAGAGACGGTTGAACATGGATACCACAGATAGTGAACTGATCAACTTAAAAAGCTTATCTGTAAATAAATGTATGCAAAGTGTACACGCTAAAAAAGAACATTCCTCTCTTTTTGAGTTCTGACTGTGAAGGGTGTCTTTTAGAGGTTTGACGCCACCACGATGGCTGTAACTATGACGATATACTACAGAGAAAAAAACGATAAATGTGGTGTATGTGGTGTATTTAAAAAAAAAAAAAAAGATACAAATGTTTAAGACAAAAAAAAAAAATTGGTCTTTTCAGTAAGTTGCATTGTGTGATGAAAGTCTGAAGTGCTAAAAATTCTTTCAATGGGGAAAAAGTACATTTTATTGTAAAAATAAATCAAGAGTGATGAACATGATCAAAATTACATTTTTGTATATATGGGATTTTTGTAAATTTTTATTTGAATCTAATGCAACACAAACTACCAAAATTCATTTAATAAAGTACACTGTGGTAATTTTTCTGGTCTCAAGTTTGTTCATTTGTTCTTGCATTTTTTTTCTGTGAGGTTGAAGCAAGAGTTTTCTGGGATTAGAATAATAATTGTATTTACTTATTTATTTATTTATTTTTGTTTCTGAGGATGGAAACCTGCTGTGCAGCAGGGTCAGTATGTAATATCAGAGTAACATTGGCATCCAAATTCTGAAAATTGCATACATTTTGTTCTCTTAGAATTGAAGATAATAGTGCCATGCAGAAACCAAGTGTTATGACCGGGGGGCCTGTATCACAAAACAAGATAAGTGGATTAGCCAGTTATCTGAGTATCAAACCTCGGTCACACTTCACAAAATATTTAAAGGGGACGTCATGAAAAACTCTTTTTTTCAGTGTTGTGCACACACATCTGGGTATCTGGAGTGTCTACCAACCCACAAACTGTGA
Organism: Hozukius guyotensis; assembly: GCA_916700995.1. NCBI lineage: Eukaryota > Metazoa > Chordata > Actinopteri > Perciformes > Sebastidae > Hozukius > Hozukius guyotensis. Next base: position 19,468 of record CAKALU010033201.1, on the reverse strand, counting down.
AATAAGACGACCCAGTCAGTTTGTTGTGGGCTGTCTAGATCAGAAAACACGTGATTCAACAAGCCAATCAGATCCGGCTCCCCTTCCTATGTCACATGCAGGCTCATTAGAATATACCGCCCCCCATCTGAGTATCCAACTTTAGAACTACCTTTGCAAAGATAGACAGAAGGTGAATACAGGTATATTCAGACAGACAGGATGAGGAAAATAATGTGAACATTAAAGCATGTAAATATATTCTAGTAAAACCCGAAATACAAGTATGAACCTGAAATGAGCCATTTAAAGGTGCTACATGCGAGATTGGGAGCATTTCTTTTGTGGATCGTATAGCTAACGGTGCTAACAGCGCTAACAGTGAAAGCAACAGTGCTGACAGAGCTAACATTGTTTACCTGGGGGGGGGAGCCGTAGGATGGATGCTATGCTTCAGAGGTGACGGTGTCAGTCGAGACGGCGTTATCAGCTGTAACCGCTGTATGAGAGCTGTGCAGAGGTGAGCCTGTGAGCTAGCAAGTGGGGCACGCTCACATGCACTAAAAAGGAACGCGTGGCCGGCCCGGCTATGTCAACAATGCACGGAAAAGCTCAGATTACAACACAAACAGTGTGAGTGACTTCATTCTCTGCTCAGGTAGACATTACTCCTCTATATCTTTACATAGACAATAGTCGTTGCTGCTATATAGAGACAGAGTAGGTTGCTGGTAAGAGCTGTAGGTGGTGGTTCGGGCTACAGCTGTCTGCCAGAATCTGCAGGTGGAGGCGGAGGTACAGGTTGCTGCAGTAGTATGAAGGCAGAGTTTAAATGTGAAAGTGGCTGTCAGAGGCTATTACTGGAGGACGGAGGAGGACACTTCAGAGGCTGGGGACGGTCTGCAGTATCAGCAGAGTGCCGGCGCTTTCAGTTTAAATTCGGCCCCTGGTCAACAACACATGAGAGGATGTCAGGCTCCGGTAATCTTCTTACTTAATAACATGCTCTTATAATCTCACAAGAGAATCATTTACACCAGATGCACTGCAGAGAGGTACTTGAGGTACATGACATTTTTTCGACAAACTATACTATGACTTTTTTTAATGAAATTTTTCAACATACTAAAATCAAAGACCCTTCATAGATTCTGTCCATTTTACAGGATCTTAAGGATACAAACTTTATTTATGTTACACTTGGCTGCAAGACGAGCTTAAATTCAAGGACAATAAAAATGAACTTGAAATTAAAAACTGAAGTCACAGAGTGAATCAAAGTGAATCAGTAATATTTGACGGCGCTTAATAAGAAAGTAACTGAAATGTGAGTCTATATATACTCCACTATGTTTGCCATTTTGTAAACCTGTCTGCACAGAGATTCTCCTTCCTCTCTGGTTGACCTCACACTGCAATAATACACACTCATGTTAAGCAATAGCTGCCATTGAATAAAGTGAATTGAATTTCTCCATTTCCTGTAATAATGACATTTACTTTCAGCAGCATAATGGGCCTATCAGCCCACTCAACCACTTGAAAGAGTTCATGGAGGCCAGATGAAGTTTGCAGCCGCTGGGCCACTATTAAAGCCCTGTTTCTCACACACACTCTGTGCTGTGTTGACAGCTAATTAAACATTAGCTGGCCCCAGATCTGCTGTAGTAGCCTGATGAAAACATTAATTTATGAATATAAACATGTAATCACACAGTTGAAAGAGTAAAGGTATTAAAACCTCCTCAAGGTCAGGCATATAGTGCTTTAGTGCTGCATATGTTACATGTTATAAATGGGTGTTTTTTGGGATTTATGTTAAAATTTGCAGTGCAATGCTTGATAAATATATACACAGTGTTATTACACAGCTTGACATAAAAGTAATTACTAAATAATATTATTTAATGAAATTAATGAAGCATTTTATGGGTCCAAACACCACTTTTCTTCATGAACCACAACTGTGGTGTCAATGTTGACATATGTAAAATGAGCTAATTCAATTATAATATGACATTATTTCTAATGGAATTGTTTCATATACATATTACTTTACACCATATTAAAAACTATTTTTTGCAATTTTTACTTGCTCCTGCAATTTGTATAGCAAAAAAAACCACCTAAAAACATCCCAACATGCATTGCAATATTTTTAGAAAAGCTGCCACAAAATGAGGCATTTTAGGAATCCCAAAAAAAGCCAGCGAAATCCTGAAGGGACTGAAACTATAATCCAGTGTGTGAATACTTCACCAGTGTGGTATCTTGCGCCTGTCATATTGGATTAGATGTGCATTCAGTAACCACCCTTCTATACCTCCACACAACTATTTTCAGTCTTCATTAAGCCACCTAACTTACTGCCAGCACAAACCACTGTGATAATACAGTTGATAAAATAAACAGCGGAAAGGAATTTGAATGAAACATCTTAATAAAATAGATTTATTAACAGGTTGGATTGAATCTCAATATTTAAAAGTGCAACAATTATATATTGACATAATTTAAAAAGACATGTTAGATCATTTCAAAACGAATGAAATCCATAAATATGGAAAAAAAGGCAACCAGGTTAAAGAAGGAAAAGCATCCAGTTAGACATCACTCAAAAACACAGTTGGTCTCACAACGGTTTCTTTAAAAATAAAATAATCAGAGTTGGCAGTGATACTTTGATGACTATGTGTGTAAAACCATTAGTTGAATCACAACATTTACATACTCATGCAATGTACACAATAAAGTGACAGATCATTATTTATAGGGATATGATAAATATTACAGTGAGAAGATACTTGAGTTCTGTGAGTGGACACTGCTGGTTGTATGAGCTGTCATTGAAAGGCTCAGTTTTGGTCTGTTCCCTGGCTGTTGGACCACATACACACACACATATATACAGTAGGCCCACAATTATAGAAATCACACTGAAGTGCATAACACGTTTTCTTACAGTGATCATTTCATTTAATCTTATTTACTTGAATTCAGCTTGAGACTCATTTGCAGCACATTTCTATTTACCCGCCTTTAAAGGAATACTTCACCCCCAAAATGACCATTTGTATATCAAGTACCCACCCCCCCGTGGTACCTTAAATTCTTGAAAAAAAAACTTAACTAGAGGGTCACGTTTAACAGCAACAAAACTATATCAAAACATCCGTTTACAAACTCTCACCCAACTCGTGCGGTATAATCCAAGTCTCATTTACCCAGGCGGATGCTCACTCTAAAACCTGACTATTTAAAACACTTTGGACTCTCACACGTGAGCAGCGCGCCTGCGATTTGTTAACGGATTCTTTCGACATAGTTTAGCTGTTGTTAAACGCGGCCTCCGTTTACTTCGGTTCATTCAAGACTTTTCTCCGTTTTTGTGATTCTCCGTTGGCGTGAGAGAAAAACAAAGTTTTATTCAAGAATTCAAGGTAACACGGGGTGAGTAATTGATATATAAAAAGATAATTTTGGGAGTGAAGTATTCCTTTAATGTCAGTTCTTCTGTGTTGTACCCTTCCCAGTAGAACTGATAATATGCAGCGGCATGTGTGTTGTTAATATTTGGTTAGTATCGGTGGTGAAGATTTCTGTAAAAACAATCAAATATCAGGCTACAACAGAGAGTTTTTCCCAAAACTAGAATATGATGTAAAATGAAAAAGAACTAATCAATGATGTGTAATAATGGTAATGTGCTTCTGATGAAGGTTTGAGTGAAGGCTGTTTTAAAGGTATAATGTGTATAACCGTCCTCGGCCCAACGAGTGAGCGACATTGGTTGCTTGTTGTTGTCTTTTACTACTTCATACCTGCCTGCTTTAAAGGCTTGTAAATGGATGTATCTTAAAAGGAACAGTGTATAGCATTTCGGGGGGATCTATTGGCAGAAATGGAATATAATATTCAGAACTATGTTTTCATTAATGTGTATAAATGACCTGAAAATAAGAATGAGCCCTTCATATCTACATGGGGAACGGGTCCTCTTCATGGAGTCCGCCATGTTGCACACTGGCTCTACAGAGGACCTATCGTGTTTTTATGTTACCTGAAGGCCTCCGTAGTTCTCCGAAACGCTTGTCAAACTGCAGTAACGTGAGCTGCAGAGTGCAAAACTGTGGTACCGCCAGCTGCCGTCTGACTTCCGGTGCTCCTAAAGTAGTGTTATTATGGTAAGGATGGCCTCTGAGCGAGGCCAACAGCGTTACCACGGTTTTGCACTCGGCGGCTCACGGTACCGCAGTCTTGGAAAGGGAGGAGTGAGCGGAGGGGTACTCAGTTGGTTGCAATCTGCAACCACACCACTAGATACCACCAAATCCTACACACTGTACCTTTAAGAGTCGTTCCACAGTGAAACCCTTTGGTAAGACAGCTTTTAGCTCTCATCTCTGAGCTGTTGGAACAGCCTGACAGAGGAGTTGAGGAGAGCTGACAGTGCTGATATCTTCAAACAGAATTTTAAAACCTGCCCTCTGCTCAAAGGTAATTTATGTCTTTCATCTATTTTATATTCTTTTACTAAATATAGTTTACTAGTCATATTCTAGCCTTAGTTTGTCAGTTACCTGTGACTGATAAAAGGCACCTACTGCATCAGCTCACCTATCAGATCTCGTTTGGCATTTTCAGAGGTATGGCACAACAAAGTCCACTGCTATTTAAAGGGCTACAACGAATAATTTCATTATTGATTGATCAATTGATTTTTTTCTTTCAATTGATCAATGAATTGTTTAATCTGTAAAATGTCAAAGAAAATATTATCGTGAGTTCCTGGAGCACAAAGTAATGTCTTCAAATGTCCTGTTTTGCCCGACCAACAGTCCAATATCAAAAGAAAAGCAGCAAATCCTCACAGTAACATAAATCGGTGTTGATTCATTTTGAGTTGATCAACTAATGGTCTCGGAACAAGATGGTTGCTGTTGCTTCTGAGCCAATGGAAACTTCTAACAACAAAACCAATATACTGTATTAAAAAGGTAGTACAATTGGAAGCAATCAACATGAGATGGTCTGACACTGACAACCCCAAGGTTAGGCCTGTCATGGTAATTACCCTATCGGCTTATTGTACGATATGTGGACATGACTTCGATCGTTTTTACCTTATTGAGTTATCGTACAATATATATGGACATGACCTCGATCATTTTCACGTTATTGAGTTATTGTACGATATGTGGACATGACCATGATCATTTTTACGTTATTGAGTTATTGTACGATATATGGACATGACCTTGATCATTTTTACGTTACTGAGTTATTGTACGATATATGGACATGACCTCGATCATTTTCACGTTATTGAGTTATTGTACGATATATGGACATGACCTCGATCAATTTTACGTTATTGAGTTATTGTACGATATATGGACATGACCTCGATCATTTTCACGTTATTGAGTTATTGTACGATATATGGACATGACCATGATCATTTTTACGTTATTGAGTTATTGTACGATATATGGACATGACCATGATCATTTTTACGTTATTGAGTTATTGTACGATATATGGACATGACCTTGATCATTTTCACGTTATTGAGTTATTGTACGATATATGGACATGACCTTGATAATTTTTACGTTATTGAGTTATCGTACGATATATGGACATGACCTCGATCAATTTTACGTTATCAACTTGTCGTACGATATATGGATATGACCTGGATCATTTTTATGTTATCAATTTAGCGTACGATAAATGGACATAACCTTGAACATTTTTATGTTATTGAGTTATTGTACAACATATGGACATGACCTCGATCATTTTTACATTATTGACTTATCATACGATATATGGACATGACCTCGATCATTTTTACATTATTGACGATATATGAACATGACCTTGATATTTTTAAGTTATTGACTTATCGTACGATACATGGACAAAACCTTGAGAATTTTTACGTCATTGACTTATCGTACGATATATATGGACATGACCTCGATCATTTTTGCTGACCTCCATATTGCTCGTTCTGTTTACATGCCTTTTTGTATACGAATAATAATACGAATGTCACCAAGATTTTAGCCAACATGATCCTAGAATAAACGGCGGGGTTTCCTCTACCATTAGAAGACTTGGACATTGCGCAGACATTGCACATTTTTGTTAACAGAGTACGAGAGTCCATTTTATTTATTGTTTTGGTTGTGTGGTTTTATTTTATTTGTTTTATTTATTTAGATTGTTGTAATTTTTTTCACATTCCAATGCCAACGTCTGAATGTTGTTAAGAATTAAAAGTTCATTGCTCTTTGAAAGGATGTATTTGCATTCTTATGCTATTATATTGTCATTATATCAGTTGTATAAAATGGCGCAATTATTTCTGGGACAGTATATCTTCCAACAAAAGTAGTTATCGTGACAGGCCTACCCTAAATAATCCCTCAGTTAACAGTGGACGGTTCACTGACAATAAAAAAAAAAGAGAAATAATCATACCAGGAGTTATTTACCATATGTCTGTGATTTGGTTCATTTTGAAATATATATTTGTGCAAAATAGACAAAATAAAAGGAACACCATACAATATAATGTCATTTTATACTACATAAACTTCACAAAGAGGTGAATCAACACCTCCGTGACGGTCTCAGGTGTTCTAGTTAATTTGTCCAGCCTCTGTCTTCAGTCAGTTAGAAGCTACTGTAGTGTGAGAAGAACTACGTTTAGTGAAAGGACTACAACTGTTTACATAACTGGGACTTTTTCATTACTGATTTTTACGGGTTCATTAGGTAACGCTTTATTTTGACGGTCCATTGATATCCTGGAACTTTCCTGAGTAAATTAGCTAGTATGTATCTATTGAATGACTACTTATAGGGGGTATGGACAAGGTGTTCAGCTGGTAAATACCTGCTCCATTGAGTGTTTAACATGGTAGCTGAAGAGTGTAGGTTATAAGCAGTCGTTAATATTAATATCCAGGGGGGAAAGAACATTCTCCTTGTCCCTATAATTTCCCACCCTTTTCCTTATAACTATACTACCAAGTTAGATAGCCAATTTCTAAGACATATCCTAATTATTAACGGGGACACAACAGATTTTTTTTTTTTTTTAAATGATTGGGACAATTTCCAGGAAATTAGAAGAAAAGTAAGACGCCTGAAGAATAAAGCGTTATCATTATCTGCATTAATTCATCAATGAATTGAGGGATAAAGAAACCCACTGGAATTTATGTATATAGTCAATATAATGAACACTGTGTAATCTCTAGAATAAAGAATGCTGTTTTCTATTGTATGTGTGTATATAGGGCTGGGTATCGGTACACGATGCCTTTAAGGTATCGACTGAAATAACCCAGTATCAAGTAGTATCCAAACTTCTCCAGTCAAACGTCACCTGCATTCAATCCTTTTTGTACCCAGATCTGGAAAAAAAGAACTATTTGTATGGTTTTGCTAGCAGCCAATCACCACAAGCGTCCTTTGATTTAATGTCACGTGTGATTGGCCCACTACCACAGCAGCTACAACCCTGCACACGGCTCTCAACATGACGATGGCTAACGCTGCTAACAATGGCAGCAGTGCTGACAGAGTTAACAGTATTAATCTTAGGGGGAACCGGAGGTCAAATTGTTTTTCCTAGCATGACCCGCCCTACTCTGCTTCCGATTGGCTAATACTCGATGCCTTCGTTGGTTAGGTTTAGGCATGAGGAGTGAGATTGGTTAGGGTTAGGGCAAGAATATCAGGGTAATCCAATAAGAGGCAGAGTAGTGAGGGTCATGCCTTCGCCATCCTAGGAAAAAGATAACGTGAACCCGGAGGGTGTACGTTATGCTTCCGCGACAACGGCGTCCCGAACCCACGATGGCAGAACGGCATCGTTGCGGTAACCGCCAAATGAGCGCAGAGCGATGCTGATCAGCTAGCCAGTTGGACACACAAACACACACACAGCTTTCAGTCACATGATGGGTCTCGAAAGAAGTAGAAAAAAAGGTATCAAATGAAGTACTCTATTGGTATCGGTATCACTTTAAGGGTACTGGCGTAGAGAATGGGAATGGGACGTCACCAACAGTAAATTGGCCATTTTTGGAGGATAAAGTGTACGAGTGCTATCCGCCGGCTGTTCAAAAGCTAACTCAAAACACTGCACAGTGAATAATATTCAAAAGCCAAATTGTAGTATATATAGTATACAGTCAGACACAATGGTAGGCTAACGTTTTGGGTTTCATTTTGCAAGATACCGGTAGATTAAATATGCAGACGTTTTCTTAGTATTCTGTTAGCATAACATTAGCTAGCTTATCTTTGTCCGGATGATTGTGTAGTTGGCATTTGGCTTGTAGATCTTAATGTCATACACCCGCCCGTTTGTAAACTGGACATCGGCCTCCAAAAGATTTACATTTTGTGAACTGCTGACAGCTGTTCACTAACGCCAAAACACATCGTGACCGTAATGGGTGGAAAACTGTCAAGGTCCTCCTAATTCATAAGGATTGAAGGAATCCTTTGTCTCTGTCAGCTTCTCTTTATGTGGGCATTTGTCTTTCGCACGTACTTTATCCATTTGTGATGATGAACGATTGACAGATGACACACCGGTGACAGATAATGACAGTCTACTGTATCTCTGTACGCTACCCTCCAAAAATGGTGGCGCGCCCCAAAATGTTCCGCGATTCCCATTCCTATTGGTACTGGTATCGTAATCTCTTAACAACAAGTTACACCATGTTGTCATACTCCTGTAACCTTTAGGTCAGTGTCTGGTATGTACCTGGGGCAACTATACTGGTTCATACCGGAAACTCCAACTTTAAAGACATGAAAACCAAAACGCCTTTTATAGTGGGCCAACTGAACCGCTGCGTTCAGCTCCGTCTACTCCGCCTGTCGAGTCAGGAATTAGTGTGTGCTTGCTCCAAGTCGAGTGAAACTCAGAGTGATGTTAAGTATACAATTGTCTGCATAGTCACTGCAATTTATAGGTCAAGGACAATAAACCAAATGTATTGACTAACCAACATTATGATGACATAAATGTACTTCCATCACAATTTCCAATGAAAAGAAGTTGCCTGAATCCCATATATTTAAATTGAGAACATCTACAACGACAAAGACATCACAACACACTGAATTAGATATTGTGCATGTCTGTTTTGAAAAAATAATTATCCTTTCATTTATCGTTTTTTGAGGTATGATTATTGTCAAGTCCAATATCACAACCTCAGGAGGTCTAGCTTTTAAACAGATTCACCAGATAAGTAGCAAGGAAACATGTGAGAAAGGTGCGATACAAAGAACATGTGTGTCAAAGGAACCTCGGCAGCTGCAGTCGGTGGTGTTGAGAAGAAAGCTGTGCAAATATTCCAACGTGTTAGTCCACCAAACCTGTGCACACTGCAGCCGCCTGAGCCGACGTGACGGGTCGTTTTGGTTACGCACCGGATAGCTTGTCTCTGTTGTTGTTGCACTGCTGGTGTTAGTGCTCTTTGTGTTTGGTGTGAAATCTCTCCAACAAGGCTCTCAGGATGTTCCCTGGGATCTGCTGGTGCTGGTCTATCAGAGACTGGACCCCCTGCTGTATCTGCGGAGCAACAGCAATGCGTATGACTGGTGTTTTATGGAACAGCTCACACAGATTTAGAATTACAGTGATGGGAGCTGCTGTCACTGTGCACACAAATAGTTTTTTTCCTCCATGACACCTGTGAGATTCTGTACTAAACAATGTAATATAAAATCAATAATATCATTGTTAGGACAAATACAATGTTGATTAAAAAATACAGTCACAGATTTAACCCTTGTGCCTCACTTTAAAAAGTTGCTCTGATTTCATAGAGGACAAAACTGTCTGCATCAAAAAACTGCACTAAAATACTATATATTCATATTATTTTCCACTTTCACCGAGTTAAATCTTTTAGCCGACATAAATCCTGATCATAACTAGCAAATATTCATTCAGTTTCAGAATTGTAACCCTTTAAATGCCTGTTTGTTTACATAATGCAAACACAAAAATGTGATTATTTTCTCTATACTAAATGTAAAGAATTTTTTTTTTTTTTTTTCACAGTCGGGGATATGTCATTGATTATCAAGAACATTGATTTTGATGCATTTTAATTTTTTTGTGCCGTGTCAGATTGAAAAAAAAACCCCTCTTGTTGCCTTAGAGGACAAACATGTCCTGTTCCTAAAACTGCTCTAAAAATACTATATATTCATATTATTTTCCACTTTCACCGAGTTAAATCTTTTAACCGACATCCGTCCTGATCATAACTACCAAATAGTAATTCATTTTCAGACTTGTAACCCTTTACATGCCAGTTTGTTTACATAACACCACTGTTTTTTCTCTATACTAAATGCTAGGGGGTTTCTTTTTTCACAGTCGGGGATATGTCAATGATTAGCAACAACATTGATTTCGATGCAATGCATCAAACACTGCAGTGCTCCATAATACAGCAGTGATGCCCCTAGTGGAAAGCAGGAGAATAGCATATATTTTACCCATAGGGCAAACATGAGAAAATGCCTCAATCTGGTTGAAAATAGTAAAAACTAGAATGGCACTCGGAGAGCGCAGCCCTCCGCCAAGGTGCGTGAGTCTAAAAACAGAACACAGCTCACAGCTGGCGGTACCGTGAGGTGGTCGGCTTATTATTAACACGGTGTGTTTCTGTGTAACGTATCGGCGGATGCCTCTCTAATTCAGCAGCCTTGTTATGCCTGTTACACTACGTTGTCTCTCATCCCGTCATCTACCGCTTTTTTTCTTTCTCACCACGGACGGCCAGCAGCTCCGCACACACATCCACACACGTATCTCTCTGCTTGAAGAAGGAAGAAGGCGGGGTCACGCGTCATCAACGCGTCATCAGTTACACTGGGCATGTGTTATACCCAGAGGTCTTTATGTTCTGGCTAATCGGAATCCGTAAAACAATTCCTGAATCCGGATCATGATCCGGATCGCCACCAAAATCTAATGGATTGTTCATTGTGCCACACCCCACCCCTCCAAAACATTTCAATCAAATCCATCGCAAACTTTTGGAGTAATCCTGCTAACGGACAAACAAACAAACAAACAAACAAACAAACCAATGCCGGTGAAAACATAACCTCCTTCAAGGTCTTTGGCCGTGGCAGAGGTAATTACAATGTTGAAGCCAGGGCTCTAGATTGAAAGCCTGATATGACAGAATGCATGATTTTATGCAGTAACGGCTGTGGGATCAAAAACTGTTGTTTTAATGGGTTTCAATGGGGACATATTACGGGTCTGAGTGTCTGTATTTTGGCTACACAGTTTATTATAGACTTACTATTATAGGAGCTGAGGTTGAACTTCCTAAATTAGAAAAAAAAAAACTCACCCCCTTGCCAAAATACATGCCATATGCATTAACACAGCCAAAATGATTGAAAGATTTAAAACCCCAAAATGTCCCTAGTGAGGCACAAGGGTTAGGAATCTTATAGACTCAACCCAATGGGCTGTGTAATGGTCAATGCTCACATTATTTAAATGGAAGAGAAGAGAAGAAAGAAAGAAAGCTCACTGACTTTCTCTGCCAGCTCTGCGGCGTTTAGGTTGGGGTCATACGGGATGGGATCACCGAGGAAGGTCCGGAACTTCACAGGAAATCCACCGTAGACGGGAGCAAAAGGGATGCGAAAACTCTCATACATCCAGCGGAAAAATCCTGAATGACAAAAGACAGAGAGAGAGAGAGAGAGAGAAAGCATATAACATGGAGAAATGTCAAGAGAAGATTCATATCCACCTGAGTCAGGTCAGCACCCTGCCCTTGCTACCACACGTCTGGTAATAGTCAAACTTGCATGTGCAGACCAAAACGAACACTGAATATATCTACTAACAAGTATTGTGTATGTAGTGAGAGTGTCACTACGCTCTTCAAACAGCTGGATACAACATCTAACTGCAACAAGTGTATGGAATGTCCTGTGTGTGTGTGTGTGTGTGACTGTGTCCTTTGTGAACTTTAAGGTGTGCGTCCATGAGTGATGCCATCAGCTATCTTTGTGATTTGAGCTTTCTTCTACACTTACTGAGTGTTCCCAGAGATCTGAAGCCTTCCCGCAGATTTTGAGTAAACATTGGAATTACTGGCTGGAAGAAAGAGAGAGAAGATTAGAGAGGAGGTTCTTTCTACACTGCACAGGTCTAACATGGATACAGGGATGCTGCAGTAGGACACTGTTTACTGTAGGGGTAGAGTAACGAGAATCTAATTAGGTAACTGCTATTCAGAACAATCCAGACATGCCGTTTTGAAGACAAGTTGAAAGAACCATTTGAAAGTTTGTGACGCTGCCGCTATATTGAAACAGTCGAGCCAAAACCAAGCACCGCCCACCAGCCGGAGCAAACTTTCTCTTTTTACAGCTAAACAGTACACTACAAGATGTTTCTGACAACATCTGAGGAAAGAAATAGTCATTACAGTAACTAGAATATTGATTTATATTTGATCAGCGCTGCCTAGTTTGACCGAAATCCTACAAATACCATTAGAAGCACTAGGAGGAGGCAGGGGAACCTGATTTTTTTCACAGATTATCTGTCTCATGCACTACTGTCAGGATATAGTGATAACTATGTAGCTTTAACAGGCGATCAAATGAAACACACTGTTAGTTTGATTATATTACAGATTCCTCTGGGTCAGTGATTCTCAAAGTGGGGTCCGTGGAACTCTGTCAAGAGGTCCACGAAATAATTTGCTATAAATTATAAAACTGTGCTATATCATTAAAAAGTACATATCTACAGATGGGGACCATTTGCGCCATTAAAATAACCATATTGTGTCCATTACTCCAGGGGTTCTCTAACTTGTACTGGCCAGGGACCTGTATGGGCCAGGGTCTGTCAGTGCAGCGAAACTTCAGCGAGTGTGTGTGTGTGGCGTTATAGCTGTGTACGTAGGTGTGGCAGACAGTGTGTGTACATTTATTTGACAGTGAATAAATGCTACGAGGCTACAACTCCTCCGCTCAAGCGAGCTCAAGACCCGAGCCAACTTCCTGTATCTGTAACGCCGGCTCAGACTCTCTTAAGGTGGGCTCTTAAGGTGGACCAGCTTTTCCCCTTAAAGTGATGAGTTTTTCTCAGCTTTTTAATTAATTATTAATATTTCTTTTAACCGTTTTAACCAATAGCGTTAATCGGTTAAAATGCTTAATGTCGGTTAACGGTTAAACGGTTAATTATTAACATCCCTAGTCACAATCATATCAGAGTTTCTATTGGCCCAAAGCTAACATGGGTGGGAGTAATGGACACAATATGCTTGTTTTATTGGTGCAAATGGTCCCCATCTGTAGATATGTACTTTTTAATGATACAGCACAATTTTATAATTTATAGAAAATTATTTCGTGGACCCTCTGACAGAGTGCCACAGACCCCACTTTGAGAATCACTGCATTATTCCCACACATGTCATATATTTTTTATATGACAGTAGATTTCAGGAAGAACAACGCACCACTTGAGAGTCGATGGCGACCTGGGCGAAGCCTCTGCGTTTGCCCCAGAGGAGAGGGTAGGTCTCATCACTGAACAGAGCCTCCCGCACTCCTCCTGGAGAAATCCCCAACAGGTGGCCGTTCCTCAGAGCCCGCACACACTCCTCCTGAGGACCGTGGATCACACTGAACACCTCCAACAGTAACTTGAAACCTGGAGGAACGGGGACAGGGGGATTTAGGGAAAGGACACAGCAGGATAAGAAAGAGCCGAGGGGAAGAGTTATTTTTGCAACCAGGAGAGTTTTAGAGACTTTTAGCTAAGCCCAAATTTGTGTGAAAGAAGCTGTTAAAAACCACAAAATGAAACGTAAACCAGATGCACATATGAGGAGATCAGCAGTACTTGTGGAGATTAGTGGTGTATGCATTCATGTGTGAAACACAATGTGAGTACCTGGGATCTTGAAGAGGAAGTGGTCAGCTACAGAGTGGCAGGGCCGTCCCTTCTGGATAATAACATTGGCCAGAAAGTAATAGTAGTCGATGGGAATGGCTCCGTGATAGTACACTATCAGTGCTGGTCCGTCGTCAGGGATCTTCTCCATCCCATGGATCTCATAACCTGGTACACACGTCAGAGAACATGAGGCATACATGTTATTCCATCAAAAGAGGATAAGTACTGTGGCCCTGAGAGCTCAATGCACCTGAAACTTAGAAAACACATGCAAACACAAGCCAACTAGAAAAGTGCACTCAGTAGAGTCCAGATCCTTCCTTACAGTCAAGATGGCAGCGAAGATTACAAACACAGGTATTTATTCATCTTGTATCGTGCCTAACTTATAGAATTGTGCCTAGGGTGTAGAATTTAACTGCAGATGCTCAGGTTCAAAATGAGACCAAACTTTTCTATGGATGTCAGTTTTTTATATATATATATATATATATATATATATATATATATACATACAGTATATACTGTATATAAATATATATATATATATATATATAAATATATTAATAACACGTTAACGCAAAATCTTTTTAACGCCACTAATTTCTTTAACGCATTAACGCAATCGATCTTTCGGAGGTTGTAGCGGGCACAGAGTGAAGATACTGGCATCACATGAAACTAGAAAACCTAATGAATCCGTTGGTGTCATACTAGCTTTTCGCATATAGGAAAACATGTCATGTACATTTTCAAAGGGGTCCCTTGACCTCTGACCTCCAGATATGTGAATGAAAATGGGTTCTATGGGTACCAACGAGTCTCTCCTTTACAGACATGCCCACTTTATGATAATCACATGCAGTTTGGGGCAAGTCATAGTCAAGTCAGCACACTGACACACTGACAGCTGTTGTTGCCTGTTGGGCTGCAGTTTGCCATGTTATGATTTGAGCATATTTTTTATGCTAAATGCAGTACCTGTGAGGGTTTATGGACAATATTTGCCATTGTTTTGTGTTGTTAATTGATTTCCCATAATAACTGTTCATATAGAAACTAGCAAGCACAGAAAATATAAGGTACATGTGCTCAGGGACAGGAAGAGGAAGAGGAAGCCACCAGTAAATATACATTAGAGGTTTGTTTGGGTATTCTCACAGGTCGGTGCCCCAAGACAGTAAGAAATAAATAAAATACTACATTGATAAACACAAACAACACTCTGCAAGGCTTAGGTATAAGGCAAAGACACGTATTTCTTCACATATGCCTTCCATCAAGCTCAGGGCTCAATATCAGCACTGACAGGAAGAAGTGCAGATTCACCTCAGATGGTGATAACAAGTGTATAAATCCTATCTGAAGGGACAGAATCTTCAATGAATGAAGTCCATGATGGTGTCTTACCATGCCATATGGCTCCATGTCCGTCCCACAGAGTAGCCAGGGTCTTCCTGGCTCCGTCCCACAGGTTGTTGCAGTAAGCTTCCCTCAGCTGATTCTTCCTCTGTTAGAAGAAAACATCAGAAAATATAAGGGTTTGCAGTAGCTCAAGGACAGGATGGGACAACAGCAACCTGGATCTCATTTCAATAGTTATGTCCATAACGCTGTATTCCTAATATTCCCCTTTGTTTAAGCTTCGTTTTAATGACTGTGACTGGACACGACTGTCAAATAACAGATCTGGTCGGGCTTGCAGGACCTCATTATTATTCTCTTCTTATACATCCCTCTGATACATTACTTGCAAGTACACATACTAAACATTAGGTAAACATTAGACGTGAGAGTGCAGATGGGTGAAAGAGTGTTTGCATACCTTGTAGACATGAAGGAAGAGTATAGAGAGGTACAGGAGGATGACGATGAGGAAGGGCAGGATGAAGACGATGGCCAGAGGGGTGAAGACCCAGAGCAGGTACTCCAGAACACTCAGGTAGTCCTCCAACTGACCGAGGCCTGCCCATTCCTCACAAGCATGAAACACACACACCTGTGGACCGGGACAGACAGGTCAATAAGTAGAATAGTCATTGGATGGATTGTCATGGAATTTTGTAAAGACGTTTATGTTTATAGAAATGCAACTGCTTTATTTGAGCTGGATTTAGTCTCGTCCTTGTGTGTTTGATGATTGTATTTCCTGTCTGTTGTGTTTTATTTCTATTTAAACTGTAAACTGGTGCACTGTCTTGACCCAGGTCTCCCTTGGAAAAGAGATTCTATCTCAAGTGATATCCTGGTTAAATAAAGGTGAAATAAATAATTACTAAATAACTAGAATTACTACCTCGCAGTTGAATACCTCCGCCAAACAGTCAAGTTGCAGTTTACATCCTGTCAAAAATGTCATCACTTAACCTCTCACCTTTGACCTCCAGATTCTAATTAGTTCATCTTTGAGTTCAGGTGGCCGTTTGTGCCAAATTTTAAGAAATTCCCTCCAGGCGTTCCTGACATATCGCGCTCATATGGTGAACACGGTGAACTGACCCTGGGTTTTCTCTGGGGGCGAGGGCTGGCGGTGGTATGCGAAGGCTGTGTGAGCCTACACACACACACAAGGCCTTGCTTTATTCAACCAACAGTCCAAAACCCAAAGAAATTCAGTTCACTGTCGTATAAAACAGAGAAAAGCAGCAAATTCTCACAGTAATTAAGCTGCAACCACTGAATGGTCTGTGATTTTGGAGTGACGCTGAAAAGTGGCTAATGGTGTGGAACTGTGGTTCAGTGGCATAAGCCAGTCCTTGGAGTGGTATGCCGCTCCTGTTCCACCACCAGCATATACCGTTTCCTAACGGCAGGTGCCGCTTGAAAGTGGTAGGCCTCTGTCAGACTGTCACACCAGCACCGGCTCCTGATGTCTTTATTAACAACACAGCGCCGTAAGCATAAATATATAAAGTCATTTGATACTTGCCGATGTACCCCGAGGCTAGAGCTAGTCTCCTAGCCACCATAACCAGTCTGACTAATCGATAACATAAATTTATAGCCAGCTAACCAAATAATACTTATTATTTTTGGCATGTTTAATAATAAAATCGCAATCTCACATTAATAAAACTCCACGTCATGGAACATTAACTATGCATACGTATATGTCATATTTATTATTCAGCATAAATTATTTGAAACGTTAACCGGTTATCATTGTGGCATAAGCTGTTTCTACCGGCATAGATATGACGATATGACGTCGGGGTATTTTCTCACTATAATCTATCTTTGGATAGTCTGAAATTACAATGTGTGTTTTTACGTAGACACCTGATAGTTTTACTGTAAATTCCAATATTGGCTGGAGTCTGCAGAGGCAGGTATACATCCTGTCTGCCAGGAAGGGGGATCTACATTTATTAATTCACAGCATTTAACTCCCTGCAGCGGCATATGCCGTTTTGTATCCTTTATTTTAGTCTTAAAAGATAGATTATAGTGAGAAAATACCCCGACGTCTATCATATCTATGCCGGTATGATAACCGGTTAATGTTTCAAAGAATTTATGCTGAATAATAAATAATATGCCATACATTAATGTTCTGCAATGTGGAGTTTTATATAATGTGCAATCACATTCTAATACTAAACATACCAAAAATAATACCAGTATTATTTGGTTAGATGGCTCAAAATTTCTGTTATCGATTAGTCAGACTGGTTACGAGGGGCTAGGCTAACAATAGCCATTATAGCTTAGGCTAGCTCTATTATTAGCTTCACGGTACACCGGCAAGTATCAAATGACTTTATATATTTATATTTACGGCACTATGTTGTTAATAAAGACAGAAAAAATATCAGGAGCTAGTGCTGGTATGACAGTCTAACAGTGGCCTACCACCACTTTCAAGCGGCACCTGCCTTTAGGAAACGGTATATGCCGGTGGAACCAAGCCCCCAGGAAGTGCGCCGGTCGTCGATCCCAACTTACGTAGTGGCCAAACGGCGGTACTGCAACGTCTGTGTCAGTCATGTGATGCATTGGGCCCGAAAATACTTTTTCCCATAGACTTACAATGGGAAAGAGACGTCTGTAACTCAGCGGATGATTTTTTTTTTAGGTCAATCAACTTCCCAGTACGAACACTTTAATAGCCCTTATTTAAAAAATTCAGTTTTTAAAGTTTTAAAACGAGCTAATAGCGACTTCCAGAGTTATTTCCCTTCCTCCGTTCATGTGAATGAGACCCAGACTGAGGCTGGAGGGCAAGCCGTGACGACGGCGTGACGTTGGGTCCCCGTGACCGAGACATGTGACCGAGCAGACGCTACTGCGCAAGTTCCATGTGCCCAAGATCCGGGTACTTTTCCAGACGGAAGTCGAGCCATTTTGGCTTCATGCGCCACTGAGCAACTTTCATAGGAATGAACGGGGCCCCCGCCTCCAACGCTGTATCCAGTTCTTTTAATACATCCATGGGTGGAACAGGAGCAGCATACCACTCCAGGGACCGGCTTATTCTGCTGAACCACAGGGCCACACCATCAGCCACTTTTCGATCTCGGCACTAGCAAATCACAATCAATTAACTGATTATGAAAATAGCTGTTGATGAATCTTCTGTCAACCAACTAACTGATTACCTGAAACAAGTTAATCGTATGAGCTCTGAATACAATAATTACTGTACCACTACACTGAAACCTTTACTGTTTGTCCCTCCAAGCTGTTGCCTGATATACAGTACGAAACAGTTTACAGAGAGAATGAACAGCAATCATGTTGTAGATGTCAACGGACAGGCTTCATACCAGGAAGGAGACGGTGTCCTCTGCTCCCATCAGACAGGACTGGTTCCCACTGTCAGACATCCTGCCTCCGGAGCTGTGGTTCAAACAGCTGGTAACAGCCTCAAGGGGGAAGGAACACACTGCATGGAGAGCACCTGCTTACACACACAAGGAGTGGAGAGGAAACACCTTTCACTTAGTTCAACAGCTCAATGAACACAAGTCTTGTTATACTGCATTCCATTCATGTAGAGGTCAGCTGTCTGTGTGAAGGGAATACATGTACATTTGAGGGGTTTGGATTGTTTTGTCAATAATATATATATATATATAATAACAACGTGCCTTTCAGTAATACACACGTAGGCAAAATTGTTGGTACCCTTCCGTTAAAGAAAGAAAAACCCACAATGGTCACTGAAATAACTTGAAACTGACAAAAGTAATAATAAATAAAAATTCACTGAAAATGAACTAATGAAAATCAGATATTGCTTTTGAATTGTGGTTCAACAGAATCATTTTAAAAAACAAACTAATGAAACTGGCCTGGACAAAAATGATGGTACCCTTAACTTAATATTTAGTTGTACAACCTTTCGAGGCAATCACTGCAATCGAGTGATTTCTGTAACTCTCAATGAGACTTCTGCACCTGTCGACAGGTATTTTGGCCCACTCCTCTTGAGCAAACTGCTCCAGCTGTCTCAGGTTTGAACGGTGCCTTCTCCAGACTGCA
>CAKALU010033200.1:0-11930 GCA_916700995.1 Hozukius guyotensis | reverse complement strand
AAACCAGACAGCATACATATTAATAATACTATTTCGAGTGTGCTGTTGGTGTCCACTATTCTCCCACAGTGCACTTCGCAAAGGAAGTAGAGGAGCTTGGTGGTGAAACAGCTTCAGAGAGATTTTGGAAAACACAAATAAGTCTTTCAATCTGTGAAGTACACATGTAGTACCACTTCCTGTTGGTATCAAGCAGTAAAGTGTGTTGATTCTTTTGTATACTAACTGCTAAAACACTAGTATAATATAACAATTAGTATTGCAAAGTGCACATAGAGCATCAAAGGAAAAGGTGCAACAGTACATAAAAACAAGCATCACATGCCTTAAAAAACAATAATTATAATAACACAAACATAAAAACAAAGTAAAAGTTAATAAAACTAATAAATTAAATAAAAAACATTATGTTTATATGTTAAGAAGGGAATTTCTAAAACACCTTTACACACACACAGTCCATGCAGTAAACTCACATTAGACACAGCTGCTTAGCTAATAGAGTGTTATGAGGCCCTCTGGTGGACAGATGAGGAATGACACTAAACACATCCAGCTGGAATAACACAATCTAATACACAAGATAAAGGAAATTAATAAATAAAATAGTTGTTGTCTTCCACTGATCAAGTCCACTTTTCACCTCAAGGATATATTACATGTTTCGTCTCTTTGGCATGTATGGCTTATTGATATACATGACTGGCTTTTCCCAAAAAGTTTCTCATCTGGGAAACTTCTCTCAAAAGGACATTGTTTATGGACGAATAAAATTCTCATTCTTGGAAAATTTGCACAAATCCAAGTATATGAAAGTGAAACCTATAGATTTAATGTGTTTCATTCTGAGTTTCTTTCTTACATAAAAGCCCTTAAAGTCATGAAAAACAAAAATGCATTGAAACTTTTGAGCATAATAGAAGAATATGAATTACAGGTACAGCCCTTAATTTAATTTATTATTATTTTCATGTATAATTTTACGTATTTTATCTGTTCTTGTTCTGTATGCACTTTGTCCTTTTACTCTAATGCAATAATCTATGAGCCATGTTGTTTGTAAATCTGAATTTGTTCAATAAAAAACAGAAAAGAAAAAGAAAAAAGATCAGATTTAGCGGTTTGCGGGCTCCCATCTAGACACAACCAAAATAGCACCCACTACTGGCGCTAATAGTGCTGTCTAGTGACTGTTATGGTGACAAAACACAGTATAAACTCTTATAAACATTAGTGAATTTGAGTTTACATGGGATATGTGTATGAAGTGACTACTAGCTCCCAGGCTATGAGCTGATCACAGTGGGGGGATTAAATGGTTCTGCAGGCTGCAGCATTTTTAACATTTAATTTTTGCTTTTTTAAAATGATAAAATACTCAATAGTTTGAAGTATGCAACTGGTCTTTGGTTTGTGTAATCTATGGATATTGTTGAATTAATGAAAAACATTTCCTGTTAATTAGGTGCAAATCCAACAGCTTTATCAGCCTCAGAGGGGCATCATTTGCATATAAAATGTTCTATTATAATGAAATAATATTCCCCCAAAAGCAAGACTTCCTGCTGTCCAATAATTTATACATAAAAAACAAGAACCAAGCACTACTACACCAATAAATCTTAATAATTTTATTGTCTTTGTTCTCATGATTTTACAAATATGATACTTCTGCAATTCAACTTTAACTGTGCAACACAATGGCATTATGGACTGTTAAACTGGACATCCCGAGGGACGTCTGTGACTCCAGGGAGCTGTGAATCCTGCAGACCAAGGGCCTTGTTTTATTGGTTTGTTTTTTTAGTGTCATCCTATGAGTGTTATGTAACAACAGTCATTTACATTTATCGCCACCTCGGGTTGAGTTTCTTTGTCCGCAGGATTCACTAGCAGCTTAAAACACATGATTTTTCACCACTGACGACCTCCCGCCTCCCCAACAGGTCAGAGAGCGACTCCTCCGACTTGGGCTTGAATTAAGTCGTACAGTCTCTTTGGATGAGGCTGGTGGTGCCTGGTCAGAGCTGCAGGGCTGCTTGTCTTTTTAAGAATGGGTGATCTCGCCACGTAGGTTTTTGGGACACCAGTACAGATAAGAACAATGGCATGCAAGACTCACATACAGACCCACTTGTTATTATTTCTTTTTTTTTTGTTTTAATAGAAAATAAAGATTCTGACATAAGTACAAGCACTGAGCCCTCGCAAACACCCAAGCGTATTGGAAACTTTACGAAGGACGAACGGCGCCTAAACTGACGGCGTTAAGAAGTATCGGGGGCTTGCGACGGTTCATTTCAACACAACAGCTGGCATCTTTTCATATTCAATAAGTCCTGTTTTTTAGGACATAATACATCTCACATTTATATTATTTCTTCTTCTACACCTTTTTACTACAAATGTATGTGCTTTTGATTTAAAACAAGTTGGGAAAACTGAAAATAGATTTGTAGTTCAACGACCATCCACCCCACTCTGGCCAATTTATTGCAAATGAAGTGATAACCTCTGAACAGCAACACACACTTCAATATGGCACAAGCATCTTAGAAATGACCTAAATGCATCGTCGTCGTGGGTGAATATCAAAAAACCAAACCACACCATATCTAAAAATATTAAGACATTAATCATCAGTAGAGCAGAAATGTTTTTTTTCTCCTCGTCGAAACATGCAGTCTGCTGCTCTGCAAGCAAAACCCGACTCAGGACCCCTTGGTAAAACGCCAAAAATAAAAGTCTTCAAATGCATATGAACACTGCAAATGATTAGCCTCGCCAGTCGAGCTAATATACTTCTATTATTCATGACAGGAGCTGCAGAGTAAGACTTCAAAATCCAGGTCATTGTGCAATCGAGGCTTTTCCTCTCTTATTTGAGGGCTGGATGACGATTCCTTCTCACTAGAAAATGCACACTGGCCAGCAAAGTGAAGCATGTAGTCGCAAAATATTTAAGATCATCAAATTAACTTTTTAAAACAAGCAAAAATCTGGGTTTAAAGCACTCTTCTCTTCTGACGTCTTTTCTGACCCACTTTTATGTAGTGTCGTGTGTCACCTTAAGACACTTGATGTGCTTATATCCTAGTGAATGTCAGCTTTGGCACACTCTCTGCTGAGGTACCCAAACAAATATTTTGTCAAGTACGGAAACTACATTTTCCCCCACACCGAGGATATAGTTGTTGCATTATACTTTATATATATAGAGAGGAGTATTTTTCTCTAAAATGTCTCTGGAGTGTTAAATCTACACATGAAGGCATTCTCCTCCAGCCCTTTCTCCGAAGGCTGCGACATGGAAACCCCGACTAAATCCCTCTCACCATTTATCCCACTACAAAATCCAAATAAATATTCTTTAAAATAAGGGCAAAATGGTAAAACAGAACAAAAAAATGAAGCAAAATCAATGTAGTGGTAATGTAACACAAAACTCTCAAAATACGATAAATCCATCACCGTCCAGTCGTCCTCAGTCAAATAAAGAAAGAAAGAAATATTAGAGGGAAGGATATATCTAGAGTAGTGGTTGTTTTACAATGTCGAGAGAATGACTGGGCATCAGTTTGTCATGTTGCAACTTCTTTAAAAACGGCGTCTTCTTCCCCCCCGTCTCTTTTCTCTCTTCGCCCGGAGGTGATCATGCTCTGTCTGATCAAAGTCTTTGACCTTTAACCCTTGGCTCCCCTCCCTCCCCGTCCCTTCCCCATCAAAACGCTCCTCCCGCTCCTCTTCCTCGTCCGCTCAGAAGGGGGGATTGTTCAGTCGGCGTAGTGCATGATGGACTCGACGTAGTTGCCGGGGAAGAGGCCCGTGGTCCCGTTCATCACGCCCTCGTACCAGCCGTCGTCGTTCTTCTTGATCACGTAGATGATGGCGCCCTCCATGAACGAAAGCTCGTCTTCCTTGTCCCGAGCGTAGTCGTAGATGGCCACCACTGCAGGAGAACAAGGGGGAAGAAGTGTGTTGGTAAAAAAATAATCAGGATTTAGGCTCAAATGTGAGACAAACGCAGGTTTCTCTACATTCCACGGATGCTAATTTTGAAAACAAATCTTAACTGATAGCCGACCCTCCATTTCAGTGTGGATTTTCCCTTATTATTGAGCAGTGGAGACAGACCTTTCTCCAGGTAGGAGCGTGGAGCCCAGGGCGGGTCCTCCTCGGCGTAGGGGTCACTGTACTCCACCACCGCCGACTCTTCTTCATCCTCATCGTCCTCGTAGTCCTCCGGCGGCGGAGGAGGAGGTGTGGGCTCCTCAAACACCGGCTCCTCGGCGGGTGGAGGCGGAGGCGGCACATCTGAGACTAGAAATAGTTTTCAGGCGGGCGGGAAGAAAAGAAAAAGAGCAATTAGAGGCAAAGAAAGGAGCACAAAGACGACTGCGTTAGTCGGGTACACAGTATGATCATGCACTGGAGAAAGGAACAGAAACAGTTCATGCTGGATGCATTTAGACGTTCAGACGTTCAGTACTGTGTATTATATTCACTGTGGAAAGCAACAGGACGACAGGTACGAAATGTGCACAAACTGATCCAACGTGCATTTAAAAGACATTCAAGTAGGGAACTTAATTACACGGAAACATGCTCATCATGCTCATCATGCTCATGAACAAACATTATTCATATCATGCTTTACATGAGGCGTTGGAGGTTGATCACTTGTTTACTTCAATAAGAAAATCTTCCCCATGAGGGGACGAATCACTGACTAACTGTTGGGGAGAGGACTTGAAACGAATGGCGGTCATGCAGTAGGAGGTGGAGGGGAGCGAGGGGCTAAAAGCCACTTACTAGTCTCCTGAACTCGGGCCACAAAGCCCATCAGAGGCAGCTGAGGGGTGATCTGCATGGAGGGGGGAGGGGGCGCGAGCGGGCCTGCTATCACCAAACGGTATCGATACACAGAGAGGAGGACGAGGACGAGGACAGAGAGAGAGAGAGGACAGACATCAGCAAAGACACGAGAAAATGAGGTTAGAATAACCAAGGAAAACACAGAAGAGTTAAACAGGAATAAGAACAACAGAGCAACATTTACAGGATGTAAACAACGACTTTAGCAAAGCACAGACCGGAGAAATACATAATTATTCACTTTTCTTCCCACCTGTGTCTACAAAGATAAAACATATATATTCATGTGGCAGATAACTGCAACTATTTTCACCACCAATTAATCAAAAAATGTCAAAAACATTTACTGATTAATTGTTAGAAAACGTAAAATAATACAAATGTAGTCACAATTTCCCAGAGCGTCAATCGAGCTTCTTAAAAATAGCTTATTTTGTTTGACTAAAAACCAAATATATTTAATTACAACGATATAAAAAGAGAGAAAAGTAGCAACTCCT
The DNA here is from genome assembly GCA_916700995.1 of Hozukius guyotensis. Lineage (NCBI taxonomy): Eukaryota > Metazoa > Chordata > Actinopteri > Perciformes > Sebastidae > Hozukius > Hozukius guyotensis. The sequence goes on along the minus strand of CAKALU010033200.1, from coordinate 6,555 downwards.
CACATTTGAGAGGCTTTATTGATTATTTACTCAAAACAATTATTATCGAAATGACTGCAGATTAATTTTATGTTTATTGACTACCTGCTTAAGTCAATTAATCTCGATTAAAACTTATTCCAATGAAGATATTAATTCAAAATTGATTTATTTTACAACTAGGCTTAATATTTGTCTGTGGAACTGGGCCTATATGTTTTAAAGGATATTATTTTGTTAATATAACACGTTCAAAATGTGTTGCATTTCACTGTCAACAGTCCAAAAAGTGATAATAATAATAATAATAAACTGTATTTATATAGAACTTTTCAAAACAGATGTTCCAGTTAATAATAAAAATGCATAACAGTAAACATCATGAAAACATATACAATGATATCACATAGTAGAGTGATAGTAAAAAAAGCACTTAAATAATTTAAAAATACAATATACAGTCAAAATGTTTTTTTTATAACTATGTTTATCTACTGTATTTAAGAATACTATAAGGTAAGGCAAAAAGGTATGGTTCTAGCTTTTTTAAATGTGAATATTTGCTGGTTTTCTAAGTTTTTAATGACAGTGATATCTGAATATCTTTGTGTTGAACTTCTGGTCGGACAAAACAAGACATTTAATTAAGTCAACTTGAGGTCGGGGAACTTGTGATGGAGATTTTTCATTATTTTCTGACATCTTATGAACCGATTAATCACTTAAAGGAGATTAGTTGCAGCCCTAAATTACTTTCAACTAATTAAATTGCTTTCTCTGCCACATGAATACGTGCACTGAACATTCAGCGGACAAGATTTATGCACAAAGTGCCACACTTGTATTACAGGAACCAGACAGTTGGAGACAAATGGAGGACAAAAGATTGCAAAGAGAGCAGCGAGGACAGAGAGAGAGAGAGAGAGAGCTGGTTTAGGAGGTGAAGTCTAGTGAAGGCAGTTCAGTTGATGAGAAACGACAGACCACAAAACAGGAGATCTTTTCATAAAAGATGCAGAAACACGGCAGAGTCAGAGTCTGTTGGTTATCTGCTTCCTCTGAAATCTAAAGGCTGAGAGAGGAGCTGGACTCTCTCTGAACCAGAGAAATACAGAAAGAGGAGAGAACAGTAATTCACCTTTGACTGTCTAGAGTATCTACAGTAGGTATACAACAATTTGGGGGTATTCTGGTGAATTGTACGACGATGGAAAAGCCATCAAAACACATTTTTGGACACTTTATATCCCTGATTTTAATCTACAATGTGCAATATTTTAATTCTAGTTGTCAATACAGGAGAGCAGGTGTCTTAAAAAACACTGGATCTCACATTTTGTAACAAAACCCCTTCTGTTTCGTGCAGAAAACACGACTGAAGTTGAAGTTTTTTTTGCTCTGCAGCGGCAGGAAACAGTGAATGATCAGATCACATTTAATGTTTTTCAGTAAATCAACTCAAAATTAACAAAAAAAAAAACATTCTTGGCAAATGTGGATTATTATATTTACAGATTTTGTTATTGAAAAACACCTTTAATTGTTCTTAGCTCTATATACAGAAACATATGTTTAAGTTTGGTGTGGTAGAGTGCTGTTTGACAGGCGATAAATGTCATTATATATCGGTTTGTCATAGTTTTAAGATACTCTATGATCAGACAAAGCACCGTTAAATTTGAAATATTGTTCAGTAAGAGATAACCAATCTTTCTATGTTTGTTCAATTAAAAACAGCTAAAAGAAATTGAACACTTGCCAGAGTATGCTCGCTTTTTAATCAATTATTTTACTTCTTTTTATTGTGTTGTATTTGTTCAGTGTTGGATTTCAACCACAGGGCAACAGATATCGCTGCCCAATTACATTAGTTTCTTTTTCCCTTGTTGTATATGTATAATTATGTCCATATACCTCCTTTACTTAAACTTAAACTAGATTTATTACTGTGAAAATGCACAGAAAGCTATTATAGTTAAAAGTATATATATTTAGGAACTTGGCTACCAAAAGATTAATAGACATAATTGTGAAAATAATAATAGTCTCTTCTTCGGTACCTTGGTTCTGGGCGAAGTGCGGCCCCCCGTTGAGCTGTGCCTGGTTGAGCACCACGTTGGGCTGACCGGTGACGGACGAGGGCCGGCGGTACGGCAGCGAGCCTCCCACCTGCGAGTTCTGGGGCGGCTGCGCCGGGCGGTTCATGCTGTAGAACTGAGGAGCACCTGAGAGGAGGAGACACCAGGAGGCGGCAGAGAGTCAGTTTAACGAGGGAGGGGAGGAGGTGACCTCAACAGGAAGGTCACGTTCATTTGCCTTTTACTTTCATTAAAAACAGGGGCAACAAATCAACTTTTTATTGACTAACAGATTTCATAAATTCATTGTTTACTTTCACTTTATCAGCCAAATTGGATTTTGTGAGGAGAAATGAATGAGTTTTAATATATCCATAATTAATCAACATTACCATTTGACTAATAGTGCTCATTTGCTACCCTGAACAGCAGAACTGCACATTAATTACAACATCCAGCCGCACAAAAACAACAACAAGAATGCCTGAATAAATACACATGAATGAAGAATTCACTGTGCAAGCGTTTCACCACACAGCTCATGCATTATACATCAGAAAAACATCATCATCATCATCAACACAGACACAGGCAGCTGATGAGATGCTGAGAGGGATGAAGAGCGAAAACCTGAGGTAGAAGAGCTGCACACCAGCCAGACCTTTAGACAGTTTAGACTAGTGAAGGGCTCTACAATGACCTTTAAAGTTGAATTTCTATTTGAGCACTTAATTGTTTGAAGAAAAAGGTCAAGGAGGTGAGAAAATAAGACTTCCTTTTGAAATGCAGATAAGAGATTCAACACTACATTATCGTGTTTACCGACATTTTCTGTACTCAAGATTGTATTTAAATAAATGTATTAGGTGTGCAGCCCTTGAGAGGTGGACATTTCTGAATATAAAGCAGAGAAGACAGTGGTTGGTATCTGAAAGCTCAAATTATCTCCTAAAACAATTAAAACCTGGAACAAATATATGATGCACTGACCAGATCCATCTGATTTTTATTATGCTTTACAACTACCATTAAAATGCGTCTCGTATCCAGATTGTATATCTAGATATCATACAGACCCTCTCCAATTCGCTGCAACACTCCCACCATGCACTGGACTTTCCTTGATTTAATACAGTGTTATATCAGAACTTCTATCTAAGAGAAACCTTGCGTTTTCTGAGCTGTCAACAGGCAGAACAAGCTGTCAGACAACACCAGTGAACATCCAGGGTGATGACGAGCCAGTGGACGAACACAACTGCGAGCAGGAGGATGCATGTGAGGGGAGGAGGGATGGAAGGTGTGCAGAGGAGTGGGTGAGCTTCTCCCACCGGGTCACACTCACCTGGTGCAGGGTTGCCGTAAGCAGCAGGGCCCGTGCCAGTGGGGGCCGCGGAGGTGGGGAGCTGGGGAGGGGGCGGGGGTACAGGCGGGATCTCTACAGGGGGGTTTGGGGCCTGTGGGGGGCCGTCTAGGACGGAGTTAGGGGCTCCGGGGGTGGTGGCAGTGTTGGGGGGAGGTTTACCGGGGTTAGATGGGATGGGGACTGAACCGAGGGGGTTGAAGGAAGGAGAGAAGAGACAGGTGAGGGAGGTCAAGACAAGAGCAGAGTGAGACGGGAGGACACCAGTAGATCCAGGGTTCCTACACATCCTCATTTAATTAATGTCACACTAGAGCATGCAGGAATCCTGGATACTAACAAAGATTGGTTAGTTTCACACACACAGATCCTGCTCGAGAGGAGAAACAGGAAGCGGGCGTTACCTGGGAAGGCGGTGGGCGGGGCTGGGGTCGGCACGGCGATGGGCACGCCCACGCTGCCACTGCCGCTGTTCTCTCGGCTGCTGCTGCGACTGCTGCTGGGGTGGCTGCCTCCGCTGCTCCCACTGCTGATGGGGAGTAGGGCGGCAAAACACGTCAGACACTCTGTCACACTCGCCGGACACTCTCGCCTAATTCATTTTCAAAGCTTCTATTTGAAAATGTTATACAATATATTCTAAAAATGAAATGAAATCTTCACATATTGCCCTTTTTGACCAAATAGTTGCAGGAACTACAGAGCCACAGGAACTAAACTCAGGAACTAAAGAACATTCCTGTTTCCGGTTTCCATCACATCTTGTGAATATATTCGACAAATGGGTCTGATGACTGAGAAAATGACGACAGCTGCGTAGAACAACACAGAGTCATTGTGTTGTTCTGAGTATTTACTGTGGTGTTATTTGAATGGATGTAATGAATGAATGGAAAGGAGACATACAGGAGGTGGAAAAGGAGAAGGGACACTCTAAAGTAGACGATGCACTGTTTGCAAATGTCTACAAATTGTGTCCTCAATCGTCTTCTTCTTATTCGCTCGTGCTTTCAGCTCATTTGCAAACTACTTATCACTCAAAAAGCCAACAACATTAATTTGTTTTTAACATCAATAAACATCACAAGAAATGTCCATCATTCATCCTAATATTGGTACTAGTGGCACCAACTTTCGGAAAATCTTTCCTAGAAGGTATAGATAGTTTTGCACTAGTTTTTACACATACAACTTAAAACTATTTTATCCCACAGGTAATGTTCCTGAGTTCCTGAAATGGTTCCTGGGCCCCGGGAAAAATGGGCTAATACACAGATCATTTACTTAAAATGCAGCTACTTGGAATTTTACACTCTCATTTAAGAATAAAAACATCATTCATCTTTCTGATGCTGCCTTGTATTCCAGTTGGATGTGCAACCATCCTGGAGCAACACAGTTCAGTTTAGCTCTGTAAGCTAACGTGGCACCCTCAAGAGCATTGATGTGTTAGTGTGAGCTGTTATGCCTTTTGAAATGACTGAAATATGTCACAGCGACACAAAAATAAAAAGCAGCTGGAAGCCTCACCAGGGACACATGACACAGGTGACGCAGTAGCGACACAAGACAAAAAGACAAAGATATGACACGCCGTAGAAGCAGGAAGCATCGAGACGCATGGGGCGAGACTTTTTAACGAGAGCTGAGAGATGAGGAAGCTGTGGATGGAGCGGTGCGGATAAAGTGAGGAGAGTCAGGGAAAAACATTTGTCCAACAGATGGGGCGCAGTGACGAAACTCAAACCCTTTTACTTCTCTCACGGCAGACAGGGGAGTCAATGAATATCTCTCGGGATGAAAGGGTCTCGTCTTGGGAGATGAGCTGACATTGGGGTTGACAGGATAGAGGGGGCGACGCTGCCTATTTAATCACTATAACCATAGGAGCCTAGCGTCTGGCCGGCCTAAATACAGCTCTGAGTCCTCATTTCTTTGTCCTTACAGGTGAGGGATTCCCAAATAAATCCCTGGGAGCAGGAACTGTTGCACAAAAAGGTGAAAAGAAGGGAGCAAAAGTCCACGAGGAGTCATTTCAGAGAAGAAGAAGGCATGTTCACAGGAGCTGGCTCGCATTTTAAGTGTAGGAGAGGAGAAGAAGAAAGGGAGGATAAAGGGGGGCGTGTTTAAGAAGTGTAGAGAGGCATGCTGGGAAGGGGGGAAGGGGGTACCTGTACGTGCGGTTCCTCTGATTAACAGATGCAGTGCGTGCAGGGCTCTGCTGGGGTTGCGCCATGTTGCGCGTCGGGCTCGTGACGTAGTCGTTAGGGACAACGGGTGGACGCACCGGCTCAAGCGTCCTATAGGGGGAGTGGCGCCTGCGAGAGGGTCAGGAGGACAGGGGGGCATCCACAGAGAAGTGTAGGGGAGGGGAGAGGAGGAGGAGAGCAAGAAACAAACAAGTGCAAACTTAAAAAATGGGGAATGAACATCGGGGTTGGCTGGGGTGAATCCACAGGCGGAGTCAGGACGAAACACTGTCGCTGCTGTCGGCTAAAAAACACACTTCCATCAAGATGAACCCTGTATTTACATTTAGATGTTGGTCCCAAAGTTGGTCCCAGAAGGTTATATAAACTTTGCAATAGTGCGTAGATAAGATTGCAGGAGTCTGACTGCTGTATCGCTGAGTTTAGTAAAGGTTAAGTCACTTCAATTACAAGCTTGTTTAGTTCTTTTGTCCCACACAAAGAGACAATTTGGGCTTGAAACGTTGTGCTTTTCCTAATGTAATACAGAAGAAGATAACAGTGTTTGTTAGGAGTCCTTTGCCAAACAGAAATCACTAGAGCTTCCCCCTCTTAGTTCATTATTAGTTGATTTACACAAAAGCACCACTTTAAATCTGTTGTGTACCAGAGATGTGCTCATACGTTTTTTTAGATATAAGTCATTCACCACTGAGAAGCATTAAAGAAATGACTAATCGACTGAAGAGGTCTGAGTCGACTAAGACCAAAACGACCTGTCAGTCGACTAATCGACTAAGAGGAGGCAGCCTTGAACACCTTACTACATATTCTCAACTACAAACCTGCAAATTCTTTAAATAAAAACACAGAAAGTGTTTTTAACCCGACAGCAGCGCTACGCTGATGATGTCCTCACTTTTAAAATGGGGGGGGGGGGGGGGGG
>CAKALU010033199.1:0-17988 GCA_916700995.1 Hozukius guyotensis | reverse complement strand
GTGTCACATGATCAATCACTGTTAAACAGCTTAAACTTGATGCCTTTTGCTCTGTTCTGTCATGTAATAAGACGCTGCACTGGTGGTTTGAGCTGCTTCATGAAAGATTTTACTTTGGCTGTTCTAAACACGCAGTGTCTGATTTTCATCCGTGAAATATATGCTGACACGCAGGAAATTTGACGCTTCCATCAGCAGAGAGATTATAATGAACAGAAGATGGATTGTGTAGGTAGCACGAGCAGAAACAGCCTCCATCAGGAACTCAAATTTCAGACAGAAAATAAATACCGTGTGTCACAGTGCAGCTATTTGACTGACAAGTCCTTTCTGTAAAGTGCAGAGCAAAATGTATGCTTATGTGCGGTAATACCTCAGTATTAAGGAAGTTTTCTAACATATCCACAAGGCTTGACTTTGGCGTGAAGTCAACCCTTTTACAGTCTGTTATCCAGAACTGGAGCAGGTCCAAACTGCGATGGAAGATCTTTTCACTGTCTGCTGACATGTCTGGACCTTGTCTGCCACGGAAAACAAACATAATGGTCACATAATCAGAGCAAGATGTTCAGTAATGTATTCTATTGTTCATTATGTTTTGTAGTTTACAGGAGAAGCTGGACTGGAGATAATCATGTTTTTCTTGGCATACTCTATTGTACTGTAAATATCTGTTTATACTGTATGTAATTATGAGTAACTGGATATACAGTACCTTGAAGCACCGATGAATTTATCCATGATGAACTGCAGTAACTGCTCAGGAGTGCAGAGGAAACGAAACGTATACAGGAACTGCTGGATGAAGCCCTCCACAGCAGCATTTCTGTGATAAAAAGGAACATAGCGACACTGAATTAAGTTCAGAGAGCGACACAGTTTGAAGGTGCAATGTGTGAGATCTGGCCAGATTGTTAGTTTCAAATATAAAAAAAAATGAACTAACGGTATCAACAGAATGTGAAGAGGTTACAGTGTTGACATCTATGTGTTGCAGAGATATCTACTGAAATGAGCATGCAAAAAAGATGGGAGAGAGAAAATGGGAGATGTGATACCTCCAGCTTGTCTGGCAAAGATTATCCTCCCATTTAAATGCTGAGATATAGGCCACCTATATATATTTAAAAAAAAAAATTGTCTTACACCCCTTAAAATCAAGAAGGCCTCGCGACCCCCTGTGAAGCTTTGGCGACCCGTAGTGGGGGTCGGGAACCAGCGGTCTCGAGGGGATAGTCACAACAATTGTGCATTTTATGAGAAAAGCATGAAATTTCTAACATAATGTAGTTAGTGCATACCATAAGGATTATTTACAGATGTGGAGGGAAGTCAGATTTGACCTCTGAGGACTAAAATGCACAATTGTTCAATTGTTATAATGTGAAAGCTTATCCGCTGTACTACTGTGACATCCTTACTAGGTGCCCTGACGCACCCTATTAAGTGTGACGGAGCAGTCACGTCATACCAAAGCCCCCCCCACCTCTCCTCCATCACAACATTAGTGTTGTAGTGGGTGTCATGTGAGCTGCCTGACAAATGGGTATTCATGAAGATAAACAAAGTCAGAGGTTCTTCAACAACAAAGAAACAGAAGTACTATATACATAATATAAATGTTATTTTCCTCACTTCTATCATCTACTGAATCATAACTTATGATTAGCCTAAAATGGTTATCATGCTTTCCATAATAATGTTAGTATAATAAGGCCACATAAACTGCTGCGTTATAATGCACCAACCTAATAATCATCTATCATTTCCTTGATCGAGACCTGATACTTCTTCGATAAATATTATTTCTTTGCATACAAAATGTTGGTCGACAATTTCAAACGACCATTTTCAATGTCAACAATGAAACTTTATACTAAACAAATGATGTTGTATTTCTGTCTTTACAACAAAACACCGTCTTTTTTACGGCATTATCTTTGATTGATGATCAGTTCCAGCATCTTTTTAGGAGAATTATCTGTAAATAAAAACAGCTAAATTATTTTTTAAAAATCCTCTGAGACTTTTTCAGCCCTGAGTCTGAAATCTTCCCCACAAGCTGCAAACCAAGAAGGTAGGTCAGCTTGTATGTTGGCTGAGAGGCAAAATCTGGGGCAAAGAAAGTTCACTTGCTAATGCCTGTAAAAGGTTAAATGCTGTGAGGGCACGGTTATAATGAAGGCGACTCAAATGAGCATTTCAACATTTTGATCAACTCGGAGCTTCTCTCATTATTTTAGTGAATGAATCAAACTGAAACTGTAAAAGTAAGAAGGAACAAAAGTTGGATTTAGAAAAGTGAGGGGGACATGTCCCTCCCATCCCCAGAGGAAAATATGTTTAGTTCTTACTGTAACTGGTTCTGAGAACAACTGCTTCAGCTTGAGGCAGTGGGAACTAAAAGTGGCCACAAAAATATGGATTGTGACCCTGTTTCCTTGATTGTTGATGTGGTTTCCCATGGCAACAGATACAAACCAGATGCACTGATAGTGTCACTGTTTACAGATCAGAATTAGAGATGGCACAAAATTTATGTAACCACCTACATGACTCGTCTAAACAGAGAGAGCATGACGGAAAGAGAACGCCAGTGAGAGAGACAAATTGGAAGAATAAAGTTTGCTGAGAGACGATGCATTGACTGTATGTTAAGTTTAAAGGAACAGTGTGTAACATTTTGGGGGATCTATTAGCAGAAATGGAATATAATATTCATAACTATGTTTTCATTAGTGTATAATCACCTGAAACTAAGAATATTTGTGTTTTCATTAGCTTAGAATGAGCCCTTCATATCTACATAGGGAGCGGGTCCTCTTCACGTAGTCCGCCACAACGGACAAATCAAACACTGGCTTTACAGAGAGCCTTTCACGTTTTTATGTTACCTGAAGGCCACCGTAGTTCTCCAATACACTTGTGAAACTGTGGTGACATGAGCCGCAGGGTGCAAAACCAACCGTGGTACCGCCAGCCACCGTCTGACTTCCGTTACTCCTAAAGTAGTGTTATTATGATAAGGATGGCCTCTAAGCGAGGTGAACGGCGTTACCACGGTTCTGCACTTGGCGCCTCACATTACTGCAGTCTTGGAAAGAGAGGAGTGAGTGTAGGGGTACTCAGTTGGTTGCAATCTGCAACCACACCGCTAGATGCCTTCAATTCCTACACACTGTACCTTTAATAGTAACGGTAACGGTGGTAAGAGTGTCTCTAACCACAGTAAACGTGCAGCTATGAGTATTTTATTGCACTCAGGTGCACAGATGGATATACTGTAATAAAGAATAATTATGGCGATATTCTCTATTGTCTGTGTAGCCAAAGCCTGATATATCTTTTTCCTCTGAGCCATAGAGCTCCGCTGTTAATAAACACATCAATGAGCAGCACTGTTGTACTTGGTGACATGTTCCTTCATCATTACCATAAACATGAGCACTGTAGTCTATTTTGAGTCAAGGCCTGGGGACGAGGGAGAAGTAGGACAGTATTGAGACGGACCAACAGATTGTTGGTTTTTGTCTTTTTATGGGATTTCTTGACAATAAGAAAAATATAGATTAACACCAGCTTTATCCTTTAACAGTCTATTAACATGACTAAAGACCCTGGCACAGGGGGCCGTCGGTCGGCCGTCAGACAGTTTGGGGCCGTCGGTGAGCGTCCGTTGGTCTAGTTTTTGTGTGTCCTGCGCGGTGGGCTCTAGTCTGCCCGTGTTTGAGGTTTTTCAGCCGATTCAGCATTTGTTTCATGTACGTATCATGACAACGACTTATATAACCCCAGTCCTCGGTCTTCCGGTTTCCCTTTTGAATGATGACTACAGACTACCGCCGCCTGCTGGTGTGGAGAATTATTTCATCTCACGCAGGCGCAGAACGTAAGTGCTAACTGTCCGTCGGCTGTAGTCTTTGCGGTGTGTTCAAGTGCAACTTGTCGGCCAAGACAAAGGCGACGTGAGGCGACACAACAGTCGGCCTTCATCGCCGCTAGTTCTTTAATGTCGTGCTGGTGTGTCTGGGCCTTAAAAGAAACCCATCACAAATACCAGCACTATGTTGCTGTGAAACTATAGCTGTAATGAAAGTCCTTATTTTAGGGTATCTTGTTATGATTTGGTAATTATTTGGTAATTATAACAAGAACTCGAGTACTTGTGAAATCCCTTTGTTGGACGGCTCAAAAGCATCAGGGAGGATAAATTATGTAGATCCCACGGGCTACACAACACTTTTAGACATTATCACAATTCATACGACCGCAGGACTTGACTAGAGAAAAGCAATGGCTAGCACATTTCAAATGTAAACCCTCATCAATGATACCTGGCGTAGAGGTAGGCCATGAGGCCCAAAGGAGACCCAGCTTGCACGGCGCTCTTCCCTTTGCTGGTACCAAAGCTCAGAACAGACGGGTCGTCAGCGGACTGGAAGTCCAAAGATCCGGGTCCACAGACAGCCAACGAAGGCAGTAATGAAACCTCTAAACCCCACTGGTCCACACTCAGAATCTGAAGAAATACAAGAAATCATATCAAAAGGACAGAAGAGCCACGTTGTTAGGAAATGAGTGAGAAATAGCAGTGTTGGGAATAGAGTGCTCCAGGGATGACGTATTTTTGGCGGACGAGTAGGAAGTTTAGTAGTCTCATTTAGCCTCTTGTTAGCAACCGCCTTTTTTAAGACACGTAAAAGTTTCAAAAACTATTTTATATCGTAGAACAAAATGTTAAAATTTCTTCAGCTTGTGTTGATCACAGAACCTTATTTCAGGCATCTAACTAAAAACACATTCAAAACTTCCAAACGAGAGAACCGGAAGTGCTAAAATGCTAACTCATTTCCGGGTTTTAGGACTCATTCCTGCACCAATCTATTGTAGTACTTTGTAAGTACCTCAAGGTATTTCTTTACGCAATCCAAGAAGACCACTTTGGATCGGAGTTCCTCAAGCTGGGACTTGAGTTTTGACAGCATCAGTTTGTTGTCAGAACCTTTGGGATACATACAGATGTTTATAGATCACACTGGAAGCTACACATGTCATTTACGTGTACTAGCGGTGTTATGAAATACCCAACCTTTGTTTTTTCTCTCTTGTTGAATCAGCTTCTGGTAGAAATTTCTCGTTTTCTTTAGATTCCTTGATTCGATCATCAGCTGCTGCTGCAGTTCCTGTTCAAGAGGAAATTAGGCAAAAATCACACAAAAGGCCCTAAAATAACACCACATGCCTTTTACTGAAAGAACCCTTCTGGGTGTTTCCAGTGCGTATGCAGCAGCACTTTCCTTTTTTCCTCTTCTCTCTTCACCGTGGCAACCGAACGCAACAGCTCTTTTGAAGTGAAACGAGTGAGAGGTCGCAGCAGCGCGGCTCTTAAGGTGTGTTATTAGCTGTTACACAAACCCTCTGAAGAAGCAGTGGTGCCATCAAAGTGTGCAAACACAACATTAATATTCTTTTGCAAATTATAGTAAGTTCCTCTGCCAAGGGCTAAGTTCAACACATTAATATTCAGATCCAGTTTGGAGAGAATAATATGCCAATTATCTTAAAGTCCCACACATGTTCTCGTCCTATTTACCCCAAAGCCTGACCGTGCCCCACTTCATTACAGAGAGGGAAATAATTCCTGCACTTATTCATAAAAGGCGACCACGTGAAGGGCTGAATGAAGCGAGGAAATGAAGCTGCATTCAATAAGCACTTGGATGAAACATAATGGTTCAAATGCACAAAGAATAGAAATGAAAACACTGAGTTAAATCACAGCAAAGGACTGTCAAGGTAACGCGATAATAACGCGTTAATGCAAATTTGTTTTTATGCCACTAATTTCTTTAACGCAATAACGCAACTTGCGATTTTTAGGCTATAACTGGCTCAGTTTTAAAGCTACAGTGAAGATACTGGTATCATATGAAACTAAAAAACCTAGGAAATCCATCGAACCATGTCATACTAGCTTGTTGTATTTGGTGAGGAAAAACCGGCATGGCCATTTTTTTTGTTTTTCATCAAGGGGTCCCTCGATAAAAAACGGTTCTATGGGTACCCACGAGTCTCCCCTTTACAGACATGCCCACTTTATGATAATCACATGCAGTTTGGGGCAAGTCATAGTCAAGTCAGCACACTGACACACTGACAGCTGTTGTTGCCTGTTGGGCTTGAGTTTGCCATGTTATGATTTGATTTGATTTTTTTCTGCTAAATGCAGTACCTGTGAGGGTTTCTGGATAATATTTGTCATTGTTTTGTGTTGTTAACTGATTTCCAGTAATAAATATATACATACATCTGCAAAAAACAAGCATATTTTCCCACTCCCATGTTGATAAGAGTATTAAATACTTGACAAATCTCCCTTTAAGGTTTGTTTTGAACAGATAACAAATGTTCGATTAATTTGCAATTGATCATGGCGAAATAATGTCAGAGAATATTTTGATAGAAATATATCAATACATTTTATGTGCTGAAAAACCTGTTCTGTCTCTCTTCTTAAAAAGCATCCACTCCATGATAGAATATCAGCTTTTGCATTAATATACTCTCCCTCCTATTACTGCAGCATGCATCACCTAAAAAACACATACTTTATGAGATACATTTCATTGTGTTAGTGTAATAGATTCTGATAAATAAATCATGCAGCCTGCTGTTTGTTCAAACACACTGGGTTAAGGTCAAATATGACTCACTGGCGGTAAGTCTCCACAGGTCTACCCACCTGTGTTTTCACATCCAGACACGGTGATCCTCTGTGCTGTCCCAGATTCGCTGCATACTGGATCACCTCTGAACTAAAACAATCCTCTCCAAAGAAGGCCAAGGCCCAGGCTGGGCTGAAGCTGAGGCCCGGCCCCTCTGCTCTGGATGCGGGCGAGAGGAGTCTCTCCGACACCAGAGAATCGCTGTCCTCCATGTCCTCGGAGCAGTCGGGGCTCATCTGCTCGTCGTGGGCTCCAGCCAGCCCTTCCTCTCTCCCCGACATAAACTCGGCTTCAGAGGGGCTTTCATCGCTGCCCCCCGCTGAATGATCTCCTCCCTCCATGACCCCCGCGTCCGAACTGTCGGTGCTCACGCCTCGACCCGTAAACAGAGACAGTGGAGAGAGAGAGGGAGAGGAAAGAGAAAGAGAGAGGGACTGAATCACGTGGAGAGCAAAAAAAAACAAACAAACTGGATTTATGAAGAAAAAAACACTGGAGGGGGGGGGATGCAAGCGTGGTAATGGGGGCATTTGTTGCCAACCCTGTCATGGGTGCACAATGCACCCACTGTTTAACAACAGTTTAACTTCTAACCATCACTATCTCTCCATCTCTAGTATCATGTAAGAGCCGGACTGTAATCAAGACCACATGTCAAGCATGTTTCAATAGCTCAACAAAAGCAGATGTAAGGGTGTGTTTGTGAATGTCATTGGCCAGGAATGAGTCCCAGAGGAGGAAATAAATCTTTAGAGCCAGCTAGCACGCCTTGGACTCTTATGAATGCGTTTCAATCTTAAGAACAGCATCCAACAGCCAGTCACAGGTCTCATGACTTCAGCCAGCAGCCAAATTAAGTGAATGTATCAAAACATCACACATGGGTTGGGGTTTAATAGTATACTTTTTTTCAAATCTGAAACAAGTATTGAATCTACTTATCGAATACAAATCCTCAAAAGGATCTTAATTAATCTATTTAGGTAGTTTGCTTGAAGAAGACACGATTTCTTAGTAAAAATAAAAGTGTTGTTATTTTACTCAGTGCAGCAGTGGTGGAATGTAAGTATGTTAAAGATACAGTGTGTAACATCTGCCGGCATCTAGCGGTGAGGTTACAGATTGCAACGTCTCCCGTGTGCCAAAGATGTAGGACAACTACGGTGGCTGTGAATGTGAGAGAGAGAATGCGGCGGCAACTGTGTATGAGCGAACAAGTGAGCGAGTGAAGCAGAAGACAGAGACTGTTTAGCTTTGAGAATATCAAGTGAATACACAGCGGAAGTTGCAGTTTGTGCAGAAATAAATGCTGCAGCTCCTCAAACCAACAGAGGTTTTCCGTGTCTTGTTTTCCGGCGGCGGAGTGGAGTGATGTGGGTTATAAATATTGTACTTTTTACTGCACTACATACTTTATCTGACAGCTTTAGTTACCAACTATTTTACACAAAGATTTGACAAACAAAACATATGACCAATTTATAAAATATGATGTACTGTTATAGATTAATCTACACAACAGTAGAGTATATAAAATAGGTAAAATTAGCTCCACATCACCTACAACCACTACAATAGTAAAAAGCTACTTACACATGAACGCCTCAGTAATGGAATTATAATGTATCAGTAATATTAAAGTAATAATATTATACATAACAGTAAAACACTCACAGGGGCCATTTTTCTGCACTTTGAGTACTTTTACTTTAAGTAAAAATGTACTAATAATACTCACATAGTTTTACTTGTGTGACATTTTCAATGAAGGACTTACTTCTTACTTGTAATGGAGTATTTTATATTGCACAATTGCTATAAGTAAAATATCTAAAAGCATATAAATAAAGTAATCTTTAGGTTTAAAACTCAAGTTTAGCCATATAGATGCATATTTTGTATTCAGCTGACTGACTGCCTGCTCTTCACTGATGAACAAATCTGTGTATTTTATAAACTTGGAAATGCATCCAAAAAAATCAGAACTCAATCCAACAGATGTATTGTATATCCCCATGTCGTTATTACACACTGTAACTTAAATGGATTTGATCTTTGTCTAAACAATAAAAATAATATTGAGTAACCAAGTCTATCTCCTACCTTGACAGATGCAGCGTCGACTCTCCTCCGATCTTAAATCAAAACCTTCGAGCGCAGCCTCATTTTCCCCGTGACGGGGCCGGGCCTCGGTTCCTTCCCAACGATCCACGGCGGCAGGACTGGACGTGTGAATGTTTCCATTCAGGTCGAGACGACCGTGCAGGCAAACTTCTCTCTTCCCTCCCCAGACGGTGGCTACCAAGGGTGGGGTAAGAGCTGCCCTTTTCACAGCCTTTGATGGAGGCTGCTCATTAGAGCCGCTGCAGGAGGCGCATCAGGAGAGAGAAGAAGAAGACACACACACACACGGTGAGTTCAAAGCTCGCCACAATTAGCACTTATGTAAAGAACAATGACAATCATATGCATTTTCAATATAAAAAAAAGACAATTGGAGGAGAGCAGCCAAAACAAAATAGTCGACACAGCAGAACACATGAAAACAATCACTAAGAACCAAACAAAGAAACTAATTTCAAACATCTTGCAGCTTGTCGCTCACATCTTGCAGATCAGATGCACTTCAATCGATCAGTTAAATGTAATCGCACCGGGACAGGACACTGTGTCCACTCCATCTCCCAACAGAGAGGCTACAGTCCTCCCTCTGTCCCCCTCAGAGGAGCTGGAACAGTGGAAAGAATAACCCTCCACTGCTGAGCCCACTGCCCGAGGAAGAGTGTCTATCTCTATGCAAAGCTCTGATGTCTCCCTACCACAGCAGATTAAAGGGTCTCTCCACATATTGCCCTGAGCACAAGAGCACGGCGACGGCTGGATAAAAAGATGTCTGCTGTGAGAACTGACAGGCTCGTCAGCCTCTGCTTACATTTAAATGAAGAGAGAAGCGTGGAATTTGTTGCCTTCATTCATGTTCATTCATTCAGAAGAGGCTTTACGTGTATCTTCAATGCCGGACATCCTCCCCACCACTTACAAACATCCTGCAAACCAGTTACCATAGAGACCATTTAAACTGCTTCATACATAAACTTCATTTATGTATGAAGTGCATATTGTGTTAATGCTCATTTGAATGCTGTGTTTGGGTGTGCAGAGGAGGAGGAGAGGTCATGCTCAGTGAGGGCTGGTCTATTCTTCAGAGCACACATGAGAATAAATTAAACATCTGACCACAAGCAGACACATTTGGGCATTTCACTGTTTGGACGGAAGCGCTGATTGTTTTATTGTTAACAAGATATCATTTTTTTTCAATTTAGGGTAATTATTCAAAGATAATCTCTTTAACTCATAATGTAGGCCAACTGTGCTGATTGGATTCATTAGTCTTTAGTCATTAATTTTAAGGATTAAAAACTGATGCATGATAATAAAACTATATATATTTCAGAATCTGAACTGCAGTGTGGATGATTCAGTCAGTAAAACTCAACACATGTTGTAATATGTCAAAAGATGATACTGGAAGTACAGGAGAAATCACTGTCACTGTTTTTAAATCACTCACTGCAAAACTGAACTGCTACTGTGTTTGAAGTGTTTTTGAAGTGAAGCTCTGACTGAGCTTATGTAGTTGATGTTTGAAAATAAGGTGTGAAACATGTCATTGGCAGAGTGCACCGGCGCTGAAAAGACAGTATTGGTATTATCAGGTACAGGTAGCCTCGATAATTCATTTATTATTTGACTCTCTGAGATGTGAGATTGATTCATATCTGAAAAACACAGGTTATTTATTAGGTGCTTTCTGTGATCCTGCAGACAGACGACTATATCAACGATATATGAATCAGGGCTAACTGTCAATTATCAATCAGTTGATTTGATGATCATTTTCCCGATTCTTGGAGTAATCTAGTCTTCAAAATGCCCAAATGTCAAAATAGTAAAAAAAAATAAAATGCCAGAGGCCAAGGTGACGTCTTCAAATAGCTAAACCCCAAAAGATTTTCAACCAGCAATTAAATATATAAAATAGTGGAAAACATCAGATTTTCACATTTGAGAAGCTGGAACCCGAGAATGTTCAGCATCTTTGCTAAATGGCTTAAACAATTAATTTATTATTTCGTTGTTTATCCCACTTCTCAGCGTTTTATATTTACTTTTTTGCACTGTGGTTATTTGTTATATATTGCACGTCTTAATGCAAATATTTGTAAATATTTCATATTTTTATATTCTCATTTTTAATTATAGTACTTCTATTTCTTTGCATATATTGTTTTTATATTGTAGCATCATTCACATAATTTACATGTTACATACTCCTTTATTTCAACTGTAATGCCCCAATTTTCCACCGGGGATCAATAAAGTAATTCTGATTCTGATTGTTGATTTGTTTTTTGTCAATCGACTAATCGATTAACCACCCAACCAACCATCTCAGTGTTAATATTTATTCACTTCATAATAAATACACAAAACACATGCTTAAGTTATGCATAGCTAATGCATGATTCATGATGATTTAATGCAGGAAACTGGTAGGCAGATGCAAACACCTACATGTTGCTGCGTGACCCAATGTTCGGCTGTCTGTCCATCCTCCCCTGATTGGTCAACTGACACATGCTAGATGTTTTGGTTTCAGTACACAGTCATGTTCTAGCCTAGCTTGTAAATGTGACATTCACATCATCCAGCTACATGTAGACGTTTCCATCTGACCACCAGTTTGATAAAAACAGCTTCATATCTCCATAATAACAGGTAACATTCTGCTTCGGCACATAAATTAATATATCAAGCACATGTATCCTTTTTTTAAAGTGTTATGTTTCATTGGATCAGGATGTAGGATGCAAGAGGCTTGTGTGGGTCCAAATTTAGAAAGAACTGTTTGTTTTCTGGCCTACCTCAGTTACTTTAAAGGGAAAGACAGAAACAAGTGTTTGAAGTCCTACTCACAGTGAGGATGGGCTGTAGTTAACCAGGCAGTGCAGTACACCGAGCAAGTCGTCTTCCCAGTACAGATCACTGAACCTCTCCTTCACAACACTGGCAAACGTGTGGTACTGGAGGTCCTTCAAAGAGAAGATGCACTCCCCTCGGAAAAGAGAAAAAAAGCAGATTTTCGAAATGAATATATCTCAACAACTCAAGACAAGGGTGATGGAGTGGGTCGCTGGTTTGTTGTTTCATTAAAGAAATGCCTGCAAAGAAGGAGCTAGCTGGCATTAAAGGAACATTCTGCAGATTTTTAAACAGATTTTTGAACTGAACTGATTTTTAAAGGAGCAGTGTGTAGGATTTGGTGGCATCTAGCGGTGAGGTTACAACCAACTGAAATTTCTCCTGTGTGCCAAGCATGTAGGACAGCTACGGCGGTAGAGCTGCAATGATTAATCGTTAAATAGTTGTCAACTATTAAATCAATCGGCAACTATTTTGATAATCGATTAATCGGTTTGAGTAATTTTTTAAGAAAAAAAAAGTAAAAATTCTCTGATTTCAGCTTCTTAAATGTGAATATTTTCTGGTTTCTTTACTCCTCTATGACAGTAAACTGAATATCTTTGAGTTTAGGACAAAACGAGACATTTAAGGACGTCATCTTGGGCTTTGGGACACGCTGATCAACATTTTTCACAATTTTCTGACATTTTATAAACCAAACAACTAGTCGAGAAAATAATCGACAGATTAATAAACAATGAAAATAATCGTTAGTTGCAGCCCTACACGGTGACCCACGCAAAAAAGTGAATGGCCCTGGCTAGAGCCAGTGTTTGGTCCGTTCTGGCCTAAACATGGCGCTGCAACACGGCGGTGCTCCGTGAAGAGGACCCGCTCCCTATGTAGATATAAACGGCTCATTCTAAGCTAACAAAAACACAATGATTCTTATTTTCAGGTGATTATACACTAAAGAAAACATAATTAATATTATATTCCATTTCTGCCAATAGATCCCCCTAAATGCTACACACTGTTCCTCTAAATAATGAAATTATATGACAGTCAACTAAAGATACATACCCATGGCGATGTCCTCATGTCCGTTGTCTAAATACCCATCCAGTGAAAACTCCCCCTTGAGCAGGTCGATCACCTCCTGCAGGGCAGGGTGGACTTTAGGGGACTCTGAAGGAGACTGGTTCTCCCCTCTTGTTCCTGGATTAGCTTGTCCATTGTACGCTCTGGGCACACTGTGCTCCAGGGAGCTGTCAGAGATGATGGAGCTACCATTGAAATAGGATGATGGTGGGCTATAATCCCGGGGTCCAGGCCTCACAGGCCCATTCAGACAGTTAATAAATGGACCATCAGTGCTCTCTGGAACTGTGATCAGTCCCTGTAAAGGCTGTGGCACCAGGGAGAGATTTATATCCAACCCGAGGAGGGACTCGGGAGCCCTGACCTGCACAGGCACTAAGGAGAGATGTCCTGTTGAGGGATCCTGACGGAAGAGGTAATTGTTGAAAACACCACAACCACTAACGGATAATGACGGAGGAAGAGAGACTTCCAGACAGGAAATATCAGGGAGTGTAGAAATAGAGTTGACCAGTATCTTGTCGCTGGAAGTTGTAGTTACGACCGCCTCATTAACAGGCGACTCCTGTATATGCAGATTGGGTTCAGTCTGTGTAGGATAAAGGTACTCAGAGTGTGAAGTGAAATCAAGGCCCCTTTCCTCCACGTGTTCACTGCTTTTTGTCCTGTAAAATAAACAATCCCTAATGAGCTTTTCTCCTTTTAAAGCTGTGCAGTACTTTGTGTAGGTATTCGTTTTACTAATTTCTCTTCTTTTAATTCCTCCTTTTTAACATTTTAAAATTCTTTTTCATTTAAATTCTGTTTGAGGAACCATGCTTATTCCCCTTTCTTGCTGAAGTTTATGAGAAAATTGATATAGAGTTGCTGCAACAATTAATCCTAGTCGATTTTTTGTAAACTATTAAATTAGTTTAGGTTTCACAAATAACATAATACTTAATCTTTTGGCACATCAGGACCACATTATCATAAATATCAGGACCTTGAAAAATTGTGCAAGAAACTGTGTTTATTGCGAAAAAAGAACCACACGTACCTGGGGGAATTCGCCTCTTTTGTGCAGGAGGAAATTACTTTTTTACTCGTAAAGTTATGACTTTTATTCTTGTAATATTACAACTTTTTTTCTCGTAAAGTTATGACTTTATTCTCGTAATATTACGACTTTTTTTCTCGTAATGTTATGATTTTATTCTCGTAATATTACAACTTTTGTTTTTTTGAAATAGTATGACTTTATTCTCATAAAATTACGATTTTTTTCTCGTAATATTATGACTTTATTCTCGAAACCTCAGATTGTTTTTCCCCCTCAATGTGGCCCTAATACTTCGGCGTACTTCATGTTATGGCATGTTTTCTGGTAATTCAATAAATAAATAGTGTATATGAAATAACCACATGGTAAAGACTATGAAATTGCTTATTAAAATAGATGCATCACTGTTATTTAAAAAAATAAAATATTGTTATTATAGATATTACTTTCTGGAACATCCTACCCATCAGTCGCAGCTCTGAGGTGTTGGCTCTCCTCCTCTGAGTCCCCTTCATTGGTCAAGATGATGGGGGTGAAGTGTGTGGCAGTGGAAGTGAAAGCTTCTGGGAGCTGGAGTTCCTTGTTGACTGGATAGCTGTGGGGAACAGGGCCAGGCACAGGAGCCAGTCGGCTCTCAGTGGCCATGGGCACAAAGCCTACGCACAGTTACAACAACGCCAGACACAATATCAGTGATATTGTCTCATGCAATGCACATCGGTAAACTACACAGAATGTGGAAATGCTCCCTTCTTTACCGATTCTTCATGAATGTTACGTAGATTTTAAGAGAAAAACAAATTGGCGGTGCCTCTTGATAGCACGATTCAAAGGGGCTTCCTAATATTTGGCTCATTTAGAGTATAACATACTGTATATTTCAAAGTGAACTACATTGCATGAGGGTCATTCATACTAAAGTGAAGATGTCCTACCGCTGTTTGGTGCAGACTCCTCACATGAGCTTTGTCGAGTTGCACTCAAATCATCTGCATCACTGGGTTTTGAGGCTGGCTGAAAGAAAATAGAATTACAATAGAGAAAGATTGTGTTTTTCAATGAGACAGAACAGGACAGACATTAATGGAGAACAACGGCCATTTCTAAAACATTGATATGATTCTGGAGGCTATATAACATGATGTTATGATGTCATGTTATATAGCCTCCAGAATAATATCAATGTTCGTTGTTCCCTTTTAAAAAGGATGTTCAAAAAGAACCCTTACATTTGGACTTAAATAATATACAATAAATAAACAAAGGTGTAAATGTGTCTGTGGGGAAAAACAAAGGGACGTTTACCGGGTGAACTCTGCTGATGAGGTTGTTCCACACAATCTCAGCATTTGTCCCTTGACATGATAAGTAGTCACGACAGCTCTGGAACAGATCCACAGGAAAACCAATGTGATAACAGCGCAGGACACTTCCCACACACACTCACACACCAATAATGTCAGAATGAATTGTGCCCTGAAATAACTCAAGTGTTTGATTGAAAAATAAAACATCCAGTATTTGAAGAATGAGCAGCTACTTTTACAAAATGACTGACAGCATAAAAATAGAAGTAAATTGCGGTATTTTTGTTTAGGAGAGTCCTTTGTTGGCAAAAATGTCAAAGCACTTTTACAAATTGGATTCTCTCTATTTAAATAACAAGTGATTTTCTTTCAAACAGGATATGTCTATTTAGAAAAGGTGCTCCTCTCTGAAGTTGTGCACATTGATATGAAAAACCAGGCTTTATTTATAGAGAACCTTTTATACAATGAAATGCAATTCAAAGTAATTTCCAAAGCATAAAATACAGAAGGGCAAATTATTTATCGGATTTATTTTGTAATGCTGACTTATTTTAACAAGTCAGCATTACTTAATAAAACCGAATGTAAAAGTAGAAAATAAATGAATAGAAATAAAATAGGCAGAGAGCCTTGCCGATAATTTGTCTGAAAGAAATTGTCAATTTAAAAGCATTGGATTAAAGGACCAATGCATGTTTTAAAGAACATGTTTATGGAACAACATAACAACGTAACACTGACAGCTAGTGTTTAAAATGGGTAACAGTAGTCCAAATTCAAAACAGCAGTCCAAATTCAAGCCGTGGCCCGTCCGCTCCTCTGGTGTGACGGATAGCGGACATTTTCACAATTTGAGGGTTACCTTCTAGACACAACCGTGGTAGCCTCTGACCAGCAGTAGTCAGAATCACTTCATTGTGTGTCTCAAATACTCGCTGCCTTGATAACCCAGCAGCACACGGACCACAGAGAGATGTGCCGAAGCTTTTCAGGTCGGGTAGACGTTAACGTTATCTCTGTTGATTCAGTTTGTTTGCTTGCTTCCATGACTGCAGAAGGCTGTTTGTATGCCATTATGTTTCATATGTGGCAACGGGGTGTCGAAATGGTTCAGTGGATGGGATCATACTGGCCAAAACAAAAAAAGACGTTCTGGACCGGAGTGGAAAGTTCAAGGGAGAACATCCTGGCTGTAGCATTGTTATCGGAGCAGTATTTCAATTTAGCATCTTTCCTTAATCTCTGATGATATATCATGGTCATTTTATGATTTATTACAGTAAATATATTATATATTGGTCCTTTAAAATAAAAAAACAGTAATACTTTTTTAGCCATGACGATGGTCGGCCTCTCGATGGGCGTCCTCTTTGCCATCTCCAGGAGCAGCCTCTTCAGTTTGCGAGGCATTGCCAGTTTTTGATGAGGTGATAAACTGAACTTGGCTGTGGCCCAAAGAATAGCAGCAACCCCATACACACAAACCTGAGCCAAGACAGAGAAGAATAGAGGAGGGGAAAACATACAGCCAAAGCAAATGATTGGTGAAAGTTAGGTTTTAAAACATAAATTAAGTCAGACAAACCTTCTCAGTCACAATCCCATGTTCTTGATATTCAGGGGCAAGATAAAACTCATCTCGGGATCCTGCAGGGGACACTGAAAGTCAACAAAAACCTCCAGACACTGTCGCCTCATATACTTGGGGGTGCATTTTCAACATCTATTTTGTAAGTAAACAGATAAATATTAACATGGAAGAATGTCAGGCTGCTGGGCTTCATTGCTCTGCGGCAGCACAACAGACTTGCAGCGTATTAAAGTACACATACCGATGTTTTTAGGTTTCAGGAACAGAACTTCTCCCTCGCAGCCCACATGCAGAGTGTCCAGGCAGAGATAGGCTAATGGAAAAGAGAGAAATCAGCTGCACAGAACAAAATGCAAGCCGTGTAACATCATTTGCATAATGTTTGCATTCTCCTTCGGCCAGTACGACATTAATTGACCTGATATATATAAAATTGGATGTATGCTCTTACATAATATGTTGGGATCTCAATTGTTCTTGCAGGAGCAGTTAATATTAAGTACTGGTTTCATGCATAAATCACCTGGAAAGTCGATGTAGGTTTGCAGTGAGGACAGGCAGCTGTAACACAGAGCCCACAGCTCATTAACTGTCAGCCTCCGTCCACACCGAGTCAGTAACTCTCTCAGAGAGATCCACTGGACAGAAAATAAAGAACAAACCCAGTTACAAAGAGGAATATGTTTCAGACTTTGGAGCTTCAGCTGATCCCTCAATAGACTTAATTAACTCAAACTTAACTAATCTCTAACTTGACTTTGTCAAAATCTATTTTTGAATGTTCCAAACTTCATCTGTGGTTTGTCTTATGGAAGTTTTCACTCGTCCAATTTTGCAGACTGATCTGGTCTGTTACTGCTGAGTACCTACGTGATTACTCCGTCTCTGTGAGACTGAGCACTTCCCTCTGAAAATGTTACATACCGGTAACTCAGTAATATCTGTTTCTGGTCAATTACGGCATTCTACGGCATTCTACGGTGTGTTATTTCTTTCAAGCAGACCATTGCTAGGTAAAACAGACCGTTGCTATGGACACAGTTCTGATCTACGTACACAGCGTAAGTACTATTTTTTTAGCAGAAGCAATAACGTCATTTTAAAATCAATTAAAAGGTAGGGTTGGTAAAGATTTTTAGAAACATTTTTGTTATATTTGTTGAAATTCTCATTACATCCCAACAGAAATCAATAAATCAAACGCTCTGACAAAAAAAGAGAAAAAAATCCAGTATCGGTGGATGTCGCAGG
>CAKALU010033198.1:0-21193 GCA_916700995.1 Hozukius guyotensis | reverse complement strand
GTGTGTGTGCTTGTTCAAAGACTAACAGAAGAGCTTTCTGTAAGTGTGACCCACATAAAAGGTCTCAATGAGCCTCAGGACACCCAACTTACATGGCTTACGAGCACACACAGACACACATACACAGACACACACACACACACACACACACACACACACACACACACACACACACGCACACAATGGCTGATGGTTCCCATGGTGACTGTGTTCCAGTGAGTGGGATTTTCCAGGCGGCGTCCGGAACAGTGGACACTCCAGAGTTTGTCCTGGAAGTTCGCTTTGATCTAAGTGGGCAGATCAGTCCAAAGGGAGGACAACCCTTTACACACACACACACACACACACACACACACGCACACACATTTGTATTTCTATACTTGTGAGGATGATCATTTACATAATGCATTTCCTAGCGCTAACCCTTATCATTACCTGTAACTCTAACCTTAAAGTTATGATGGTTTTTGGTCACTTGGAGGCAGCGGAAAAAGCTGTGAACAGAATACTGGTACACAGTGTTTGCAAAAAGAAGCCTCTTCACACATCCAGCAGACAGAGAGCAACATTATCATTCATTTGGAGTCGTTGTTTCTGCCTGATGCTACTAAGAACTGAGAAAGAGTGAGACTGAACCAAAACAGTAAAGTTTTTAAAAATTAAACTTTATTACAATCGTCATATACATACAGGTACATGAAATTCATTGATCATTCATCATATATAGAAATATTAATTAGTGCAGCTTTAAAGGATAACTTCGAAAAACACCTTTTTGAACTTGGTCCAGTATTGAGGGAGAACGCTGTAACCGCCAGCTGCTAAACGAGCTTTAATGTAATCATATGGGGCAACCTGGTACCGTCAGTTTACATCCAGTAAAGTGCTTGTTTTTGGCACTGACAGGCTCAGATTGTTATTATGAGTGTCTGACAACATTATGGAAAGGACTCTACAGAGAAATGATACGTTTTTCTTTATCCTTCGCTTGATCCGGTCTGTTTGTTATTGTGTGTTTCGCCCGGAGAAGCCTCGCTCTGAAATCTTGCGTTGCCTCCATATTGTTGAAATCACCTAAATATTCAGCCATGACATTGAAAATCTAGATAACACTAAACTAAGCTACGTTTCTGTAGTCAAACACAACAAACTCGGACAACACCGGTGTCCTCTGGCACTCCTCTCTCCAGTCTCGCTTGCGTTTCCACCGTTGTCTCTTCCGGCAGCAAGTCACCTGACACAATGATAAACAGAAAGTGAAAAGAAAGAAAAGCGTTTTATTTCTCTGTAGGGCCCTTTCCATAATGTTGTCAGACACTTATAATAACAATCTGAGCCTGTCCGTAGTGGACGTAAACTGACAGTCAGCTTGTTTAACGGCTGGCGGCAGCAGCGTTCTCCCTCAATACTGGACCATTTTCAGAAAGAGTTGTCAAAGGACAAAGCAGCAGTTTGAAGAAGTGAGGACCAGACAAAATGTCCCCAGTCTACAAACATGTCCTCACCTTCAAGGTCTACAACTCAAATTGGCCCTCACAAAGACAGAGCATTCGCACACAAAGCAAAGCTGATTGTCTTTATGATGTCCATGGAGACAGGGAGGACTAGACACCAGTTAAAAACCTTCTGTCTCTCAGGCTGACTCAGACAGCAGATTTTATAGTGCTGGCACTGCTTTATGTGTTCGTATGTGTGTGTTTGAGAGTGCAAGTGTGTGTGACTGCAGACACGCAAGTCCAGCTGACGTTCTCACCATACAAAGATTTGAGACTTGGAACGCTATTAAGTAGCGTTGTAGTAGGTTGTTTATTTTTCAAATAAAACAGTTTAATTACTCCATTAAAATGAATTTTTGTTAATTTGTATCATAGCCGGAGCAAGATGGTTGTGAACAGGAAGAGAGAATAGGATGATGACTGAATTGTACACTGATTTTTAATTGATTATATATATATATAAATATATATGTGTGTATATACTGTATATGCATATATGTATATATATATATATAATTATTATATTATATATATATTATTTTATTATATTCTCTTTTTTTAAAATGTACTTGTGTATATTCTTTATAAACTATTTTATTTTTATTTTTATTTATTTATTTTTATATATGTACGTTTTTCCTGTATCTATAATGGCTTATTTTATATTAACATAATATTTGTTAAGTTTCTTTGTACCTAGAATGTTGTTATTGGGGACGTTTGTGAATGTTTGTTCTGTTGTTTCAAAATGAATAAAAAAAACTTGTGTGTGTCTATCATGCACAGTTTCCAAATAATATTCTTGAGATAAATGTGTAAAAACGTTGTCACAGTTTAATCAACTGACATCAGTATTGTTGAACTGCAGAGAACCTCAAACATTGTGACTTTTCCAATGTTTTTTGGGATCCTGGACATTTTCAGGGTTTTGGGGTTAACACCAGCTGAGTCCTGTGTGTGGTTATAGCTTTAGGCAACAAAAGTACTGTACTTTGGTTGACGTTTGGGAAAGATTGGGATTTCTGTTAAATGTTAATAAAGGAAACACGTCCTGTCTCTGGCTTCAAGTCACTGTTGACTTTCTCAATATTAAACAAAGAACACCCTCTTTCCCAAACCTTAGCCAAGCGCTTTGACTGCCTAAACACAATCGTACAAAAAAAATCATGCTTTAGTTGAGTGTATGTGGTGGACACAGGGAAATAAAACACTACATGGAGGACTACTTCCGAGGAGACATGATGCTGAATAGCCAGAATATATATACAGTATATATTTTCTCATTTCCATTTTCCAATTCCAAATTATTTTATTGAATTATTAAATATGTTTTACTTACAATAATATCAGCTGAACTGATCTGGGTAAGGCAAATAACGTCATGTTCCTGCCTGGAGCTGCTCTATCCGCACACATTAAATCAGATCAATGAAAATTATTATTATTATCATGACTATTATTATTGTTTGGGGAGAGTTACAAGCATTTTGTCAGTCAGATAATCTTGTTTCCTGTTTCCTTTTAGCAACATAAGTAAATAAAACCAACTTCCACCAAATTTATTACATAATTCATCTGCCATTTATTTGCCAGCTGGAAAAATGAAGCAGCCTTTATTTGTGCATAGAGAAGGGGTGTGTTTGGATTACGGTATTGCACTGGCAGTGTTCTCTTGTGTGTCATAACCTCACTTTCTGTGTGAGGGGAAATTTCCTGTAACATTATCCTGAAATACACGCTGGATGTCTGGGAAATGTTTTCAGAATGTCACAATTTCGGCTTTCTGCAGAGACGGATTCAACATCTGAAAATAAAAATGTCAACTGATCAAAATGACAGAGCTGAAAATATGAATGAGAGGTCACGTCTATCTTTGTCTGTCTCTGTCTGCCGCGCCCTCTTTCTCTGTCGCTCTCTCTCTCTTCTTGAAAGAGAGCACAGATCCCTCTCTTTCTCCAAGTGGTAATTTCCTCTCTATTGAGTGACGCGTCCTGTTAAAGTTATGACAAAAGAGCCTGTTAACACACACTCACGGGGGAGGATTGGGTTACACACACACACACACACACACACACACACACACACACACACACACACACACACAAAGGTCAGTGCAGAGTTTATGGATAGCTTCCCCCCTGTATGTTAGAAAGTAGAATCTATAAGAGTATAAATGATATTAGATGACATTGACAAATATGATTGCCTTCCTGTGGAAAAAGGGCGATGGGTTCAGTTTCACTGTCCTATATACAACTGATATGATACAATATTTAAAGAAGTTATATGTAAAGGGATACACATTCGCTGGGGACTCATCTATGACTGCGCCACAGTGAAGCAATGACATTACCCACTTGCTTCTGAAAATAATGCTGTGAACATGCAGAAGAGCAGAAGAGCAACTAATATGATATTTGGGTAGCCCTTCATTTTACAGGTCTGCAAATTTCATGGTAATTAGGTGATAATTAGCAAGTAACGTATTTGAAATTTCTTTGTAATTACTGCCAAATTACCCCAATATTTACCTCAAAATTTATAGAAAACTACTTTATTATAAATATTATTTAATAAGTATATTCCTCTATTTCCCAATAGCTGGCCATTTATTTAATACATTTCCAGGAAAAAAATACAAAGTTAATTGATAAGCTTTCTTGCCATTTCTGCTGATAAATAGATAATAATTAGCAAATAACTTATTTGAAGTTTCTTAAAAAAACTCCCTGAATCATTATATTAGCTACCAGGTTACATTTGTGTAGACAATAATTCACACAATGGTGAGATTTGTGCCTGATCAGAAGTGTCTTCTATTAGTTTTGGTTTTCCACCTCCGATGAAGAGCAGCGCACAGCCGCTTCTCAAGCCTAAGGGCCCTATTTTAACAATGATATGCTATTTCAGCATATAATTATTAAATAATGTTCATAATAAAGTAATTTTCGATACATTTTGAGGTAAATATTAAATGGTAAATAGGTTAATTGCTAATTATCACCTAATTACCATGATACTTGTGGACCTGTAAAATTAAGTTTTACCAATATTTGACATTTGCTTGATTGGGACATTGTTTCTTTGAAAGCACTAAGAGTCGGGTTATGCTCAAACAGAACTAGTTTGTCACCCGGTTAGATTGTTATCAGGTCATTAAAGGACCAGTGTGCAACATATTGGTAAAAATGGATTATAATATTAAAAAGTACGTTTTCTTTAGTGTATAATCACCTGATAATAAGAATCATTGTGTTTTCATTACCTTAGAATGAGCCATTTATATCTACATAGGGAGCAGGTCATCTGTCCACAGAGTCCGCCATGTTGCACCGCCATGTTTCTACAGTAGTCCAGAACAGACAACCCAAACACAAACTTAACTTAACTTTTCCGGCTTGGGGTTAACATTACTCGCTCCTGCCGCCACCGCTCTCTCTCTCTTGCTTCACCACTCACTTCCCACGTACACACACACTCTAAGCACTTTACTCTTACAACAACCGGCTCTAGAGAGTGCCATTCATAGTTTTGCGTCGGCCAATGTAGCAATCGTACATGCTTGGCACACAGGAGAAGTTGTAATCTGCAACTTCATCGTTAGATACTGCCAGATCCTACACACTTTTCCCTCAAATGTGTGTTATCAGTGGTTATAAGCCTCATAGATGTGGGTCAGTAGGGCCCTGCTACACCAATAGTAGGGTTTGTCTTCTATTCACATGGTCGATCACTGAAAGAAGGAATAAAAGAAGATGACAGCAACCTCTAGCGACTGTAATCATTATGACAGGAGCAAAAGCATAAATGAGGCGCTGTAGTACAGACAGTGTGAAACTCCATATGGGTTGGAGGTCTGGGATGATGGATGGGACTCCTTTCACCCAGGAGGAGCGGGGTCCGCAGCCTGTGTGTTGTGTTCAAAAGCATTAGGTTTCACTTTTTCACTTTTGTTTTGGGGTTAGCCATCTTTTTCCCTAAACTTAACTTGTGGTTTTGTTGCCTAAACCTAAGGAAGCTGTTTTGTTTGCGTTCAAAACGTAACGTTTCATGCAGTTTTACATGTTGCTTTTAAGTTTCGCTTTCAGTTTTACAATGTAGTAGGCGTAGTAGGGCCCTACTGACCCACAACTATGAGCGATAACGATAACGATAACACATTTAATGGCCTGATAACGTTAGAATCGGATGCAGTTCGTCCGATGTGTTGTCGAGTCAAAAATCAAAAGAAAACTGCTGCACTGGGTCGGGAAACTCGGTGTTGGTAATGTTGAAGTAAAAAAAACGGTGCTCTTCAAGGATGGGGCAAGTAGTCAAATAACAATAAAAAAAGTGTCTGTCCAGCTTACTTTGAAAGAAAGTCCTTGTTATAGGATGGCAGTCTGGAAAACAATCGAGGCACTCTGTTTTGTGAATTAAAAATCCTTGATTTGGACATGGATAACACCAACACGTTTCGACTCAACAAGTTTTCATCAGGGTGTGTGAATTGTGTTTTTATAATTGTTCTGAATGGCCACACTGAAGGCAGAGTTATAACATGGCTGTAATGGAGTGGAGGAAGATGCAGTATTGTTTGAATACAGGGATAACTGTGCACATTTTCAGACAGGCTTTTCTGGAAGACATTCCTAGAGTTGCACTCAATTGTTCACATGAAAAGGGACAGAAATAGTGTGTGATGTCGAATGTCAGTTTCGGAAACAAAGGGGGGTTTCCAAAGCGATTTGACCATCCGACAAGCAGCTCTGAAGAAGTATACTGGCAGCTTAAGCTGTGCTATTTGCAGCTATTTCCTGAAACCTCTGAAAATAAAACCCAAACTATCTGCATAGCTGAAAACTGAACTGACCCTTTACGCTTTCAACTCGAACATTTCACATTCATTTGCTTGTGGTCCGCATAAAAATGCCACAAAAGAAAAGATACGCTGGTAACATGACAATACATCGTATTGTGTTTCTGCCCTTTTCTCCTGTTAATTTGTGTTTACAGTTGAATTTTGTGTTTCCACTTTGTAACGGTTGATAAAAAAAGCGTGCAAATGGCCAGAGGACATGCAGACATGAGCATGTTTTTCCATTTAATTAGGCTTCAAATTGTTGCTCAACTTTTCCATGCATTGTTTTAAAAAAGGGCTGCCTCAACTGGTGAGCTGATCCTCTCTGTGGAGAACTGGGCAAATGACCAAACTTTGATATTGCTATCTTTGCTGTCACTACTGCTGTATCTCAAAGCGGTACTCAAAGGCTGTGTTCACTCTGTTCAATCCACATGGGAACACAGAAATGTTTCACTTGAGACACACACACAGTCTCATAAAATGATTTTCCTATTAGCCAACAACCCTCAAAGCTCCCTCGGAGTAGAAGGAATTTGTGCACGTAAATCATCCGACAACGTGATATGAACGTGTAATTACAGATGTTCAGCGTTCTGATCATGTTGTGGTCGTGTTCTGCTAAATCTGTGTCCAACCTGTGGATGTTATGGATGTAATAGGAGACAGAGCCCTGAAGGCTTCTTATCAGGGCCATCAGCAGGTGGGCTTTTACTTTATAGACGCAAACACACACACACATACACACACACACACACACACACACACACACACACACACACTCACATACCTCGGAGTTAAGCGAGCGTAGCTGAGCACTTGGAGCTCACCCCCCACCCCTCTCCATGAGTTTAATCTGATTTCACATTCAGAAATACAGGAACACACACGCCACATACTACATATACTCCAAGCACACACACGCACACATACACACACACACACACGGAGGAGGGCGTGTAGAGTTTCTGCGTTGAAGCCTTGTGTAAACACCTGCCAGTAATCTACCAGCTGAGATGAATCCAGATGAAACAGAACCTGTTCTTACAGTTCCTCTTACAGTCTGTTTCAGTCTGCTTCACATCTCAGTGTGAACTCTGCGAGGCCACACCACTCGACTCCGCGGTGCGCTGATAGGAGCCTGGCAGCTCGGATGTGATTCTACATACGAATGCGAGCCCTCGTCGCTCCACATGATTGTTTCGTGATTGCTGCACTTCTCCTTGTGCTGTTGTTACCCGACCCTCAAAAGAACCCGTGTGGAGGATCCAGCGGCAGCACCGCACAGGATGCAGGGTGGGGATTTTCTGCAGTGGCTACCACAAAAGACCGGGGGCCGTGATTATGATAAAAGCCTATTTCATGCTCTTCGTGGCCTGATTCCAAGCCGCCGGTTCACCAAAAGTATCTCAAGGATCACAGTGCAGGGGCCAACTTGTGGGTCAACAGACCAAGGTGCATGTACTTAAAGGGATAGTCCGGATATTTTGAAGTTGGGTTGTATGAGCTATTTATCCATAGTCAGTGTATTACCTGCAGTAGATGACGGTCGGCTCGCCCCAGTTTGAATAAACAGACAGGAGTACCGACACGGAAGCAAAGCAATGTACTCCTGTGGACGGGGGCGGCAGAAATATTTATTTTAGCCACCTAAAAAAATTAATATGTCAGACAGCCCTTTCCGAGGGGGAACTGAACTTAAAGTGAAACTTATCTATGCTCTCTTCAAAGCCACCAGACTCAGTTGACAGCTGACGGCAGCGGAGGTAGTAACAGAGCCGAGTCGACATCTGTGTAAAAGGGACAGCCGGCACGGTGGGACTACACACACACACACACACACACACACACACACTAACGCCGCCGCTGTTGCTGTTGTGTTAAACGTCACGCCTCTTTTGCTCCTGTGCTATCTAAAATCACACACCGGGGCAGCATTATGTTACATCCCAGTCTCCTTGTTAAGGTCATGTTTTTCGTTTGTTTTCAGTTTTGTTAGTACTTCCTGTTTTATTTTGATATACTCACCTTGTCTCTCATTTCAGATCCTGCACTTCCTGCCCCTGTGTGTTTCCAGTGTTTGTGATTACCTGCCCCGCCCCAATTAGTTCCACTTGATCCTGATTACTGCAAAGTACGGCACTGAACGTGTAAAGTACGGTAGTGTTTTTACCGTCAGTTAGTTTCGCTTTGGTTTGTTTGATTGACAGATAGTTCATCCATTAACCTGCCAAGTATTTATTGAAAGTGCCTGCCCTTTTCCAAGCAGTTTCCAATGACGGCTTCTCAGATGGTTCTGTGAAACAAACCATCTGACAGGGTCAGGTTAGCTTTTGACACCCTCTAGAAAGAACAAAAATGTCCCCGAAAGTAATCAAAAAACACTTTTAAAAGCTATTTCTTATGGCTTTTGATAAACCATCAAAAATTGTGCTTGTGCTAAAATATCTTTGAATTTTTTCAAAATTATGCATAGATTTTAGTTTAATTCCCATACCTTGTTACAAATCATTAGTGTGGGTACAAGTACCAGTGATAAGATTCAATAAAATGGTTACGTTTAGGTAATGAATTCATGGCTTTAGAGAGAATACAATTCAATGAGGATGGATGTTACAGCTCTGGAAATGCATTGTGTTGCATTGCAACATCACTTAAATGTTGAGCCACTTTTAGCATTTTTGCCAAATTACCTATTTTGCTGGAGCTCTCAGCATCGGCATCCTGCTGTGCCAACAAAGTGCTCTCGCTGAGTTTTCGATGCAATCCTAATGTCTGTCTGATTCGATCTGATCTGTGATTTCCTGTAATGCTAACTGTGATTTTTCTATATTTACTAAGAAAACAGAGAGGGAGACACGAGAGAGAAATGGGTGGCGATGGAGGATTTTGACAGCCAGCCAGTGTGTAAACCAGCTGCATACATTTTATATGTTTAGGACATTTATAAATATGCACATTGGAAACAGCTGTAGAGCTTAAACTCAAATCTTGGTCAAAACTGTGAGGAGACTTATAAAGTTGAGCCACTTTCCACACTTTTTGGCTGATGGCCCTGCATTGTTTAGCTGGAGGCCTCTGCGTTGTGATCCTGCTGTGCCAATGCAGTGCAATAAATGAGGAGGCTGCACTCTTCGACGCATTGCTAATACCAGTCTGAACACATCTGTGATTGCCCGTGAGTAATGCTGATAGCGGACTGAGATTTTACCCGACAGTGGAGATAATTTTCATAGATCTCCTGTCAAATAAAAGAAATCAGATGTGAGAAGAACAGTCAAAGATTTCCTCAAAATCAGTGACAATAGGTAGTGTAACTTTCCACTGATTTTCCACTCTCTGAACATGATTGCCTTTCCTGATAGTCATGACCGTGGTCGGAACGCAGCGTTCAGTGCTGGTTAGTGAAGGTAGCGTCTTCCAGCTCCACACCCTGTGAGAAAAATCCTGTTTTCCTTTCTCTTTTGAATGGAAAGCGATTTTACATTCTTTCCTCAGACGAGAGGATAGAGGGGGAAGCTGCAAAGGGGAAAAGATACTCTAATGGCAGTATCAGAGCACAATGATAGATGCAGGTTTCAGGCCTAATCCACAGGGATGCATATGCGGGGCATGATGGGATTGATATGACCATTAAGGAATGCGTTGCTGCTACCGCCCCCGTGCCGCTGCTGATGGGGCTGCTGATTGACGGCCCGGCGCGGACCAGCCGGGTGAGGTCAGGTCTCTGGGATGAGATTCATTTGCCTTCATTTACATATCAATCTACCAGACCGGAGACTGGGATTATGTAGGAATTGTCATTTCATTGCTATTCAGAGTGTCGTGTGAGTGCTTTGCTGGTTATATGTCCTCTACGTGAAGAATGTTAATATCGGCTGTCAAGTGGAGACTGAGTGTGTGTGTGTGTGTGTCTGTGTGTGTGTGTGTGTGTGTGTGTGTGAGAGAGAGAGAGACAGTGAGAATATCTTCCTCCTAACTGATATGATGTTTGACATTTCATTTACTGCTCCTGACCGGAGAGGTTAATAATGCTACCCAAAGCAATCAGGGCTCATCACACATACACAACGCATACACATATACAACACATGCACAGATACAGTACATGCACGGGCTCGCACACACACACACACACACCCACACACACACACACGCACACACACACACACACACTCACCCTAATGCATTCCAATCATGTCAACATAGTTAAGTGGCCGTAAATAAGATGTCATTTTAAACTGGGAATTTAAAATCGTCTCCAAATCTCATCTCCTCATCAGCGAGCTCTTTCCCAGCTCTTGACAGCAAACCCAGTGCACACACACACACGCACACACACACACACACACACACACACACACACACACAGATCTACTGTATGTGTGTTCGATGGTTTGGATCCCTTCACTAAAGTTATGTTAGTCATATATTTGAGTGGAACAACAACCACAGTCAACGTGAACATGCCTGAGTTACCATTACGGCTGTTCCTGGATCAGGATGTTGCAGCCCGTTCTCATTCCCAGGGCGTCAAATACCACGGCCGTTGGAGTGTGATACCGCCACACAAGGCACCCTTCAGCGTCGGAATGAGACGCACCGGGCTTGTAGTGTGAAAACCACGACGGCTTCAAGACTCCGGATTACAAGACAGCAAGTTGTGTAGTGTGAACAGTACAGTGATCTGACGAATTTGAAAGTTGTGTAGTGTGCTTTACACACACATGCACACACACACACACACGCAGATCAGCTCAGTGTGTGTGGTAGATGTGAACTCATGTAAGTCGTATGCGGGGCCAGTATAAACGGGAGGGAGGATTTCTTGTTGTTACAGTGTAATAAGGGTGACGATCAACAGGTGGAGATAATGGAGCTGAGTCTCATCGAGCCAAGGTAATCACACACGCGCACACACACACACACCCAGCTTCCACACACACACACACACCCAGCTTCCATACCACTTATGATCTGAACACATGCATCAATAAATTACATCAGTTGTATAAATTACCATTACAAATCCTTTCCTTGATATCAAACACTGTATGTCTGCAGCTTGTGAACTAGTGTTTTATCAGTGTCGCAAAAAATATAGGCATGTGGAAAATGAGAAAGTGAAGTGGGAGATGGTGATTGGAGCTTAAAGAACAAGAGGTTTGGGGTTTTTTGGGGGAGCTTGGGGACCCTCATGGTATGGGAGAGGAATGGGAGAACGATGGGTGGTTTAGATTGAAGAGGTTGCAGGTGGGGTGTGTAGCCTGTGTGTGTGCTTAGTCCTGCTTGTGTACTAGATTGTGCTGGTTTAAATGGACATGTGCCAGTGTGTGTGTGTGTGTGTGTGTGTGTGTGTGTGTGTGGAGGGGCCCAGCGTTTGGCCAGCGAGAGTACTCCCCTGACAGGCATTACATTTCAACCACAGATAGAAAACTGGGTCTGGAACAACTGGACCTGAAGGAGAGAGCGATAGACAAAGTTTGAATGTTTTTTATTTACTAAGAAAGCAAAGAGAGAGAGACACGGGAGAGAAACTCCTGGAGAGTTTTGACGGACGACTGGAGAAATAAACAACTCAACTATACTGCACACACTTTTATACACTTTAACGTGTATTGATTGCTAACTATGTTAAAGTTTGACTTTACTTGTTTGGTGATATTCAGGGTTTTAAGACTTTATTGAGCACATCATTGTACATTTGCAAATCTTAAAAACTGCAAATAACGTGCTTTACGTGGTCATTGGAGTGAGACAAGGTGCTGATGTGAAGATGATTCTGTATTTGTATTGAGTTTTGAATATTTTTCTTTTGTTTTAAACTTATCTTTTCTTTCTCAGTGCTTCATAGCCCACAACTTCCTTTGGGGGATTAGTTCCTGCTCTGTTACATGAACATCATGCATCTCTATTCAGACTAGATTTATTCATAAACAATTCATTAATTTATTAGAATGACACGTTTTTATTAAGCATATTCTAATATTCAAATATAACATCAGCCTTTCTGTTTCCAAGTGATGTGATGTTTCAAACATGCTGCACTTTTTCAAACTGTAAAAAAATATAAATAGCCAGCAGGGGGCGACTCCTCTGGTTGCAAAAAGAAGTCTGATTGTATAGAAGTCTATGAGAAAATTGACCCTGCTTCTCACTTGATTTATTACCTCAGTAAACATTGTAAACATGAGTTTATGGTCTCAATCGCTAGTTTCAAGTCTTTTTCAATACAGCATGATGTTCATTTAGTAAATGATGGTCCCATTTAGAGTCAAATAGACCATAAAGCAGGGGATGCTTTAGGGCGTGCAGTGCAGTCTGCCTCTAATAATCTGCCTAAAATAAAGAACCATTTTAATCACCCCATATTAGTTTGTGTAATTTTTAATCTGTTTAATCATCTTTTCTTTCCCTACAGCTCCAGTCCCATCTTATTTTGTGCTTTTTTTTGGATTAATTCCAATAAAATATTTGACTTCTTTTGCAAACACGTCTCTGCCTCATCAGTAACGAATCGGTGTGCCTTATCCACTGTCTACTTTCAACTTATTGTCCACACCACTCTTTACCACATTTCTCGTGTCACCAAAATACCAAATGGCAATGTCCAAAATGCCAAACTCAAGGCCATATTAAGTGTCATTCCAAACCAATTCCCGGGAAGTGGAAGTGGGTTATGAAACCCTCCAACAGCAAGTCTACATTGATGCCGACTTAACCAGCTGCTCTTACACAAGACGTGCAACGCTGTCTTGTGTTCGTCATGGAACACGCTCCAATGTCAGTTCCGTGCGACTACCAGTACAAACATTTACTTGTGAGCTGCTCAAACTGAGAGACATTTAATTTATTCTACTTTATTGTCATACAGATGTCAACAACATAAAGTAAATATATTGTATTTAGGATCAAATATACCCTTGTCCAGTCTAGAAAACGATAGACATGTTCATTAGATTGTATATATATATATATATATATGTATATTTATAATTTTTTTTTTTTTATAATTTTTTCCCCTATCAGGAGCTATAGCCCCATAATTTATTATATCTTCAACTGTGCAATACTGATTTAACAGTGCAATAATTTAGTGCAATAATTCAGCTGTGCAATAATCTCGTCTACACTGGCATTAACACTGCATGTATTTATACAGAACATTATTATTTAATTTTTTATTATTATTAACACTATTCTTGCATTTTTTATAAATGCATGCATTTATATTATTTGCATATATCTTATTTTTCAGCAGTATTATTTGCACTGTCGTTATATATATTTCTTATTTATATTTTCTTACGATTTCTCTATTTTATATATTTATATCTATATTTATATTCTAGATCGGGAGCAAAACGTAACTCAATTTAATTTAGTAAAGTATTTCTGATTCTGATATTTATTTCCTTGCAGGAGAGAGGGAAGTTCGTCCCAAAGTGGCTGCTGTATTGATACCCTACACCTTAAAGGGACTGTTTGTAAGAATCAGAAATGCTTGTTAACAGCGACACCTGTGGCCGTTAAGTCAACGAAAGTCAGCGTCTGGCTCGCGCTTGTGCTCGCTCTTCATAGACATGAAGGAGCTTCGCTCAAAACAGTGAGGCAACACACGTAAGCTAAAACCACAATATCACTCTATATTTCACCTGCTTGGCAGTAATGTTAGCTGACCAGACGAAGGTCTCTCCATGAATCACTGCTGATCCTTGTGTTGGCCTTTCCTGCTTCAGCCTCCCGACCACGGCCGGAGGGAACAGGGGAGACACCGGAGCTTTGGTCGGAGACGATAACGTTTCTCGCTGCGGAGCCCCGTCACTTCACAAGACACGGGAAACCTCTGTTGGTCTGGAGGAGCTGCAGCAGTTATTTCTGAACAAACTTCCACTGTACATTCACTAGATATTCTCAGAGCTACACTAAGTCTTCTGCAGTGTGTAGTGTGCGCGCATCCACGTGAGGTGGAGCAAGCTGTGAGTGAAGGCAGGCAGAGGAGCAGAGGAGCAGAGTACAGCAGAGACTCCGGCCCTGGAGACCAAAGCTACAGTCTCCCCCCTGTCCTCCGACCACGGCCAATACTGTTTAACAAGACGGGCTTCACTAGATATAACTTTGCGGTTTTGGTGCTTCTGTGTAGTTTGTGTTGGAGTCTGAGTCTGAACAGCGTAGCCACACATGCAAGCATATATATGCGCATATATGCAATCGCATGGGACACCGACCCGGGTGATTTATACGTGTAAGAAGTTACAAACAGTCCCTTTAAAGAAGGGTGCTTCCACCACAGAGTGGGAGTGTGTAGGGATTGGAATTGGGCATAAGTGTTTCCCAAGTTCACCACCTTAGTTCAGCATCATAGCATGCTAATGTAACAAAGGTAGTATAAGTTTTTACTGGGTTACTGTTCCTTTAAATAATTGCTTCACTCTCTGCATCAGCGCGCAGAAATCACTCAGAGTGGCAATCTGTTTTTTATCGCACTATCTTTGTCTGTGGTTCAGTTGAGTCCTGTAGCAGTTGTGGAGTTAATAAAGTTAATAACAATAGAAGTTAGTGAGTTTAAGTTTAACACAGAGCAACAAGAGTTGACCGAGGAGATGTTTAGAACTGTAAACATTTGATATCCTGGTGAGTTAGTTAGTGGTTCTAGCTCAATATCTGTTACCTTAGAAAAAACAGAACTAGGCTCTGTACTTCTACCAAATTATCGGGATAATCTTGAAGAGGATAAATGTGTTCATGAACATGTGATAATTGTGTTTGGGTGCCCTATGAGTCATGTACAGGCTTGATAGCTAGCTAGGTGCTGCACCTGGTGCTGAAGGCATAATTTCTCATGCAGCTAAACTTTAATGTAAACTGTGGAGCCCTGCTAGCAACTGTGTTTTTGAATTGTAAAAATGAATAGGTGTATCTAAGGTGCACTGTATGCTGTAAGTGCAAAGGTGTATTTCATTTTGAGCAGTTTATGTTGATTTCATGTACTTAGAGGTATTCAGTGAGTTGCATTATTACAGTTAGGTATAGGTCAGGGGTCAGCAACCTTTACTATCAAAAAAGCCATTTTAGGCAAAAAAACTAAAAGAAATCTGTCTGGAGCCGCAAAACATTTGATCATTGTGATGAAGGTAACACAGCTTATAGTCTAAGTATATAGTATATAAGTCTAATGCAGTGAGGGACAAAGAGACAATGTACTACGGAGTATTAGGGCCACATTGAGGGAAAAAACATCTGAGATCTCCAGAATGAGTACCTATGCTACTCATACAACAGCTCTAGAGAGGGCCATTCGCGTTTTCACATTGGCCACCATTGTTCTGTTGGACATACCAATTTCCTAGCTTACTTACTGGACTTGTTGACAGGTAATCTGGTTATTTAATACATTTATGAATGGTCTTCACGGATTTCAATGTACTTCTTATTTACTTTTTCAGTGTGAGATATTTTAACTTTAGGGTGTCTCACTGGTTACAATACACATAACAGTTATACGTGGCTAGAGATGTGAAGGTGAGGAAATTTTCCCACCGGTTAATAAACTTGTGACAACACCGGTGTTACCGATTACATCGGACATTTTACAAGAAAAGATGACGGTCAATATCTGTCGAACGCTTACGTTGATCTTTAACGTTGGATGGCTGTGTCTGGCCTCTCTGGTCGAGCTTTCGCTGCGAGGCCGCAGGTTTCCTCCCGGCGCCGTGCACACCAGCTGTGACTGCTCGTCATTAACGTTATGGTTCCCTATTAGCATTTGGTTTAAATCTGAAATTTTGCCAAATAGGCGCTTTTGCTTTTAGCTTTGACACCAAATTCGCCACCATCGTCTTGTCGGTCAACTCTCTCTCGTCCCGTGTATGAAACCTGACTCCTGCTACTCCGTGCTGAGACTCCGTATGGAGCAGACACTTTAATTTTCAGTTTGTAGCATCCGTCATCCGACTATGTAATAATAGCACAGTGCTGGTACGCGAAAATGAGCTAAATGGGTTTGATTTCTATAAAAAAAAGCAAATCGACGGTGGGGTCGGTGGGCAAGTAATTTAATCGCGTATGCCCGAACACGTGTATCACCAGTAAGACTGACTACCGCGGCAAGCCTAGTCTATGCTTTGGCGGTATTATGGTAACGGTATACCAGGGTATATAGAAATCCCCACGGTATGATTTTTCTATTGCTGTATTGATGCGATGTATTGTAGTGCTCAGTATGAGCCACCAGAGGTCAGTCTCTATGGTGTAACAGGCAGCTGAGCTCAGAAAGATGGTGATGGGAGTGTTTTGGGTTTAGTCTTTTTCAAACTACAAAAACAGTTTATAGCCACATGATTTTATTCAACTGCCAGTCTGCCAACATCATCTCCGTTGAGCCCATTGATGTGACGGTACTGTTGTTGGGTAATATTAGTGAGCGGCGGTCGGGAGAGAGAGAGAGAGAGAGAGAAAGGAGCCAGTATGAAGTTATCAGGAACGTTATAGCTGTGAACATAGCAGTGCAGTGTGTGAACAGTTTGGGATATTTGCCAGTGACTCCGCCGGCGTTGTCATCCGGTGGACGTTCACTGCATGTTCTGCAGCGCTGCAGTGACACAAGTCGGTTGAAAATCGGTAAAGTTTCCCTTGAATGAATTAGACCTCAGCCACATAGTTTTGGAAATGAAAACAGCATTTTTGCCCACTGATAAACACATCTCTTCCTGTCTCTCTCCATATTGCTCTGTTAGCTACTTCGATCCAAGAACTTTTATTGATTCGATCCACAAACGAGTGGCTAGCTAGTCGCCCAAAAGATGAATTTCTGTAAACGCCCCCAAGTGCTGGATGAGGTAAATGAACAATTAACACAGATACACAGGATTTAAACTGGGAAAATGTATTTTTCATTTCATGGGGACTTTAAGGTGGGCTTGCTTTTAAAGTAGACCAGCTATTCTCATTTTAGTAACAAGCTGCT
Source organism: Hozukius guyotensis (assembly GCA_916700995.1). Lineage (NCBI taxonomy): Eukaryota > Metazoa > Chordata > Actinopteri > Perciformes > Sebastidae > Hozukius > Hozukius guyotensis. Next base: position 3,891 of record CAKALU010033198.1, on the reverse strand, counting down.
TCTCCGAGTTTTGCCCAGCATTTTCTATTAGCACTAAATACAAAGTCCAGCTGAGGCTGAATGTCATTATTTTAGCAGGTTATATAGTCATAAACCTTTGCCATTAACATAAAATAAACCTGTGCAACATATATATCAAAGACACATAAACAGGTTTGTTGAGATAAACACTCTTTCACCACTTACTTGGTTGCCAACACATGGAAGTTTTGTTTGAAGTGGGAGTGAAGGGCACGTTGACTTCTTCTATTGATGGAGGCCTGTTTTATCCGCTGAGGCAGAGCAACAGATACCCGTGTAATCAAATCTGCTACGCTAGGGGCGCATTTGAGAGCCAAACCCTCTACAAGCCAAATTTATACAAATGGGCCTCTTTTGTTCAGAGGATACAATACAGCTGCTCAATTTACTGCTGCACTACGAACGGATGCAGAAGCACAAATGCACCGAGGTGAGCGAGCACGCACACACATACAACACAGTGTTTCTCTGTGTTTTTGTTTTTTTCATTCTCTCCTTCGTTTTTCATTACACACACGCATGGGCACAGCCAGGGCAAATCTTATCTAACTTGTGCTGATCAAACCTCGGGGTGATAGTAGAGATAGCGAGGGTGGAGGAGGAGGTAAATCAATGGCTGTGTAGAGAGGCTGTGTTCCCTATTAAAGAAAAGGCTGACGCATGCATTGGGCTTCGTCTGCTAACTGACAGCTGTAAAGATGAACAATGACTATCCTGCTTCATAACCTGGAAAGAGAGACCTTTTCTGGAGCCTGCGACCACCACATTTGTCCTTGCTGACACCAAATTGTGTGTGTTTTATAGGAGTTTGCCCTTAGAGGTGAACACAACCCAGGGCTCTTTATTAGGCCAGTTAACGGCTGGTGTTTCACAGGGACTTCAAGAGACAGACAGATTCGCCTGTTTGCAACATCAGAGAAAAGGGTCGCAGGTGCTCACATGCACATAAACACAACCTAAAATGAAGCACATGCATATAAAAGTGGGGCAAAAGGTTAAACGAATCCATATTTTTTTGCCTTTGAATTACAGCCTTGCTCAAAAGTAGAGCGACATTGAATTTGAAACCATGCAGGGAGCCGTTTTAAGATTCATGGAGCGCCCCTTTTCTGTGCGATTGCATTGTCAGAGCCTCTTGCTCAAAGCGCTTTGTGAAGCCATGAAGTCAGGCCTACGGCTGCTATCTACAAGTGTCCTACCCTTTCCTTCCTTTTCTCCTCTCCCTCTCCTTGTCACTAGTTATCACTGTCAAAGGCCAGCTGCGGTGTTTACGCTGGGAGCTGTCACAGAGATGTGTCACCGCAATGTGATGCTTCACACGCTTGGTGACAAAACCGCCAGCCTTTATTCACACATGTGGGCATCAATAAGTCTTTTTCACACACACACACACACAACCATATGCACTTATCATCTACTACCTGTGGACACATTATTTCTCCCTCAGGTTCATTTTTATTTGACCAGACACCACAGAAATCAATTCAAGTTTAACTTTCTCTTGCTTTCCAGGAACTGTTTTGACAGGCTAAAGGAAAAAGAAACACAGCTTTACAGCTTCACTAGATTGCTTCTGTCTGTTCGTACTTAGTGAGAACTTTGCTGTTTGCTAATGACTCTTTGGCAGGCTTGCTAATAGCTTCTTGTAGTCTCAGCTTTGTCATAAGCTGTCGCCGGTGGCATTTCCACAAGCTTCCTTTATGTACTATTTCTAGCAGCGGCAGCAATATGAAGAAAGAGAGAGAATGAATGTGACCAGAAAGGACAGTGCAGGCAGCGAATAATGAGACACGCCATTAACGCCAGTGTTAGCATTGAGATTTTCTTGTTAATGAAGCAGTCATAACCTTTTTTATATTTTGAGAATAGATGTGACAGTCATATTGGGTTTTTTTTGTAGTTTTTGAGAAACAAATACATGGTCATTAAAGCTGGAGTTGATAACTTTGAGGAAATATGCTAAAATAGGTTATTTTTTATATCTTGACAGTAGTGATTGATACAGATAATCTGTGTCCTCCTGTGTTCCTAAAGGCATTTGCAAGTTTTCAGAGACCGGAGGGAAACAACAAATCAGAGCCGAGGAGTCTGTAATGCAGCTGTCAATCACTGCTCATGAAGCTCGTGAACTCCGATCAAACAGTCAAACTAGGCAGCGCTGATCAAATATCAATTCATATTCTGTTACTGTAACGCCTCAAATGTTTTCAGGAACATATTTCAGTGAACTGTTAAGTTGTAAAATGAGAAAGTTTGCTCCTTGGTTTTAGACTGTTTTCAACATGGCGGCCGGGTCACAAACTTTCTCATTTTACAGCTAAACGGTACACTACAAGATGTTTCTGAAAACATTTGAGGTGAGAAATGGGCATTACAGGAACAGAATATTGATTCATATTTGATCAGCGCAGCCTAGTTTGATTGGAGTTCGCCTGCTTCACGAGCAGTGATTGACAGCTGCTCAGAGACTAGGCTTGCCACGGTAGTCGGTGTTACCGGTGTTGCACGCTGTTCGGGCATACACGATTACATTACTTACCGACCACCCCCACCGCTGTTTTGCTTTTTTATGGAAATGAAACCCATTTAGTTCATTTTCGCCTGTCAGTGCCGTGTTATCAATACATAGGGCATACATCAGGCGACGGATGTATCATATTTGCTCAAAGTTACTTAACTGCAGTTTTAAAGTGGACTTACACTAATTTTAAAACTTGGTTCAAACTACCGGAACGCGGCCCGTCAAACTGGATTCTCAGAGCAGTTTGTGATTTATAAGCCATCCTGGTTGCTTGAACTATTTGCATAAAGGAGAGAAAACTTCACCGGGTGCTAACGTCAGCTTGTTGGCTACTCATTTCACATTATCACAATTATGCAACATAGATCCATAGAGCCTGTGAGCATTTTGTGATGAATCGAGTTTTGCTTTTAAGCCAGGCAAATATTTGACAACAGAAACCGGGAGATGTTCCAGTGACAGGATTTGTTTTACATTCTACACTTCAGTGCAGCTCTCAGTGACGACAGACTGAGATGGAGGTGATGGAAAGTGGGCTTCTTATTGTAACATCCTCTTCACTTCAACTCGCTGCCAGGTTTCAACTGCAGTCTGTGTTCATCTTCCAGATGTTGTAGCGCTCAGAGAAAAGCTAAACACCTCATGGCACTGTAATGCCATTGCTTAGATAAAGTTCACTGTTTTTGCATTATATTTAAACATATTAATCAGGGAATTAATCTGATTAAACACTTCATACTTTTACATAGTTTGGAGGACTTTGGTACACTTTCTTTTCACTTTCTCTATCCAGGACTGAAAATTACAGTCATTATTCTCTTTTTGCAGCTTCTTTTGGGTGTGTGGAGAGAAAATCTGACTGAAAATGACTTCAAACAGATCTGTTCCTTTTATGAGATAGTGGCATTTTTTTTGGTGAAAATCTGAAAATAATGAGCCTTATCATTAGCGTATTTATGCCACCAACATAAACTGTCCTCCCTGTGTCCGTTAGCCTCTTACAGCTAAATTAGAACAACCTGTCTTTATTTTTAGACGTGATCCTGTGGGAAGAAAAGACACATATTTACTCATTGGCTGCGTGAAAACGAGAAGAAGCCAGCGGCGACAGAAACACACACTCACACATGCAAACTTTGAAATGGACTGAATGAATTGAGGAAATACTTGAGATGAATTGATGTGGTCGAGGCCTGATGGGGATTTCATATGTGTGTGTGTGTATAAACTCAGATAATGAGCCAGCTGTTAAACTGTTACAATGACCAGATTCATACACACACGGACACACAGTCTGCCAAAAGTTAAGCTATAACAGAGACAATATGTGCAATAAGGCACCATTAAAT
>CAKALU010033197.1:0-13271 GCA_916700995.1 Hozukius guyotensis | reverse complement strand
ATCCTTTCATCGGCTGGCTTGGGGGTTGAGTTTTGGGTGGTAAATAGAAGCTGGCTTTAGAAATATTGGCACGGTTAATAATAAGAGGACAATGTTGTTGTCACACATGCACAAAAGCCTGCTTACACTCTCATCCTAATTGGCAAATAAATCTGCAAATTGGTCCACTAGCGTCTTAAATCTCCCGAAGAGAGGCTGCAGTGACAACAGAGAAAAGCCACAAATTAGTGAAGCATTTGTCTTAGAGGCAGCCTCTTGGCTTTTAAATTGGTTTGTGTGAAGGTAAAGAGGGGCATGTCATTGTTTTTAAAGTCCCAATACTCTCTCTACGTCTCCTCTCCTTCACTCCTTCACTGTGTGCTGATAGGAGCGTGTTGGTTTTTTCTCACAGGGTTTGCTGGAATTTCACGCTCCTTCCCCTCACAGCGTTTCAGCTCAGCCAATTAGGTATGCCGTGTCATGAAATGAGTCGATAAGGGCCAGTCATAATTGAGCTGGCATGCATATTAATTAAACAACAAGCGGTGTTTAACTGGGCCAGTGCACCCAGGGTCCTAGTGCTTGACTCGTAGTGGTCACAGAGTCACAAGTCATTCACCTGATTTAGACTGAAACTAATGGGTATGTTATTATAGCATACGACATCTGATTTAGAATAAAGAATAACCCTCATTTAACAGGAAATATACTATCGGTTTATTTTTATTGGTAACTTCTATCATTTTACATATCAGTGGACAACTATTTTGGTTCGATCCCGCCCCAGTTTGTTCCTCATGTATTATCATTGCATTGGAGTCACTAAGCATTTATGAAAGATGTATCACTGGTGATCTGTGAAATACCCAGACAGTTGTTGAACAACACGCACCACAGTTTTGAAGGTGTTTTCATAATCCTCAAGTAGGGATGCACAATTAATCCAAATTTTATCGAAATTGCAATATGGCCTACTCCAATTTTCATATTGCAGGCACAATATTTGTTAAAGGGACTGTTTGTAAGAATCAGAAATTGGTTGTAACAGCGACACCTGTGGCCATTAAGTCAACGAAAGTCAGCGTCCTGTTGCTTGCGCTCGCCTGTGTGCACGCGCTACTTGAATGTGAGCGAGCATCCGTCAAAACAGTGAGGCGACACACGTCAGCTAAAACCACAATATCACTCTATATTTCACCTGCTTGGCAGAATGTTAGCTGACCAGACGAAGGTCTCTCCATGAATCAGTGCTGATCCTAGTGTTGGCTTTTCCTGCTTCAGCCTCCAGGGAGGAAACAGGGAAGACACCTGCACCCGGTCGGAGTCGATAACGTTTCTCGCTGCGGAGCCCCGTCACTTCACAAGACACGGGAAACCTCTGTTGGTCTGGAGGAGCTGCAGCATTTATTTCTGCACAAACGTCCACTGTACATTCACTAGATATTCTCAGAGCTAAACTAACTCTTCTGCAGTGTGTAGTGTGCGCACATGAACATGAGGTGGAGCAAGCTGTGAGTGAAGGCAGGCAGGTAGAGGAGCAGAGTACAGCAGAGACTCCGGCCCTGGAGACCAAAGCTACGGTCTCCCCCGTGTTCTTCGACCGCGGCCAACACTGTTTTGCAAGACGGGCTTCACTAAAAAGAACTTTGAGGTTTTGGTACTTCCGTGTAGTTTGTGTTGGAGTCTGAGTCTGAACAGCGTAGCCACACGCGAGCACGCATGGGACACCGACCAGGATTGATTTATACGTGTAAGGAGTTACAAACAGTCCCTTTACAGGTTAAATGTGTGTCAAAATACCATTTTAAATCAAAGATTGTGGTGCTGCAGAGATGTCCTGGCTTACACATCATATTCTAACGACTTAAGAAAACATCTTTGTTTGGTACAGATCCCCGCAAAAAATCACACCATAATCATTTTTACATAATCATTTTTCATTTTTCACCATCACCATCACCATCATGTTTTTCAAAGGAAAATGAGAATAATTATATAAAAATGTTCACTATCTCTAATATTGAAAATCGTATTGCAATTGCAATATCGGTCAAAATAATTGCAATTAGTTAATTTTTCAAAATCATTCAGCCCTATCCTCAAGGACTCTTCTGTCCATCTGGACAAAAAGAATATTTCATCCATCAGGGAACAAAAGACGTTAATCGTCGCAATTAATGGGCCATTAAAGTGACTCGCCCAGACCTCTGCACAACCCTGCATAGAATTGCCGCAACGCTTGATCTTGTGTGTTTTCAGCCACATTTCGGGTGTTTTCAGCCGCATCTGTTTTCAGCAAAAACACTCTATAAACTGACTGTACACTATCTTCTCCGCACCGAATGGCAAGCTCACACAGTTAGCAACTAGCTGGTGAACATAGTGGACATAGAGACCAAAAACAGAGCTAACAGAGAGTGAATACTGGATTTCCATTCGCCATGTAGCCAGAAACACAACACAACAAATGAGTGAAAATGTTTTTCCGTAACTGCTGTATGTGCAAATAAGTAACTGTTTGCTAACAAGTTCACCATATCAACTTAAAAGGTGCTGATATGTCAATGTTGTGTTTCCGTTGCCAGTGTTTAAAACCAGAGGTAAATGGGGTTAAATTAGATTATAAGTCTTCAATTATTACAGTCCACAGTTCTTATGGCATTGTGCACTATGGAGGTCAAAACTCACTTGATTTCAGTAAGTTTACCAAATGTTTTTGTGAATTTTCAGTAGATGTAGGAATAAATAATTGATTCCATGTGTGTTTTTATACTCAATATGCTGATGGTTTTCTATTTTTTCCTTTAAGCCTGGTCTGCGTCTGAACTCGGCCGGCTCTAAGAAAGTCGTTTTATGGAAAAAAATGGTCGAGGGTGGATAGACACACTCGAACATACACGTCAAAGTGCACTTTGCTTCTGCTAAACTGAATACGCTCTACAGCGAGGCTCTATTTAAAGTGTGTGTATGTGTCTGTGTGTTCAAGCGAGGCAGAGAGAAGAGCACTTTGCCGTCATTAGGTGAGATCATGTAGAGACAGGATGACCGGGTTAATTTTTAATGCCCAGCCTTTGGATATATAAAATATGTATTCAGCCCTTGTTGGACATGACATAGACTCTTTATATCTCTCTTCCTCTCTGCCTCGCTTGCCTTAGTCAATCTCCCAATCTCTCTTTTATTCACTCCTTTTTTAGCTCTGTCTTTGCCTACTCTCTCTCTCAGCCTCTCAGCCTCTCGGCGTGTTTGGCCCTGGTTCACTCTCTGTCTGGTCTTCTCTCTTGGCGTCGGTCCGCCTCTCTTCTCCCCACGAGCGTCTGCCCTGAGAAGCAGACAGAGGAGAGGTGGCGTTTGATGATCTGGCTAGAAACGGCTTGCAGCGTGGCTGTTTTCATTCTGTTTCTTCCATTTTTCTCCTCCCTCAGTGTGTGTGTGTCTGTTAGCTCTTCAGATTTAACAGCTTAGTAACACTGTTGTCACGGATCAACTGAAAATCCTAAAGAGATGTAGACAGACAAACACAAACACAACAACACTCACACACACACACACACACACACACACACACACTACAGGCAGGCCAGCATGGAGACACAGATGATCACAGCTACACCCACAGGGACACACTCTTGATTTACAGCTTACTTGTGTCACAGTGATATAACAGTAAACCTGAACCAGCCAATAGGGACACGCTGTCTCTGAGATCACTGACAGCTGATTGTTGCCGTGGTGATGTAACAAAGGTCACTTGGGACACCCACCTAACTGTGCAGTTGATGTTTTTTAATACCGTGTTGGGCTATTAATCAATTACTCACCACACACTGAAAAAGCAATTACTTTACGTTACGAATTACTCATTACTTGGAGGGATTTACTGACCATCAACAGCTAGCTTAATGTTAGCCTCAGTGACTGAAGCTCTGCAGAAGTCTCAACTCTCCAACAATTATTCTGTTTCAGGCCATTAAATAGGTGTTATTGGTAGCTATAAGCACCATAGATGAGGGTCAATAGGGGCCTACTACACCCAATAGTAGGTTTTATCACCTATTCACATGGTAGATCACTGAAAGAAGGTATAAAAGAACACAACAATGACGTCTAGTGACCATAGTAATTATGATAGGAGCAGAAGCGGAAGTCAGGCGCTGTAGTTTTAGACAACATGAAATTCCATTTGGGATGGAGGTTGGGCGCAAAAGATGGGACAACACACAGGGTTTTCACCCAGGAGGCCAGGGTTTGCGTAGTTGTCTTTGTGTTCACAAGCGTCAAGTGTCACTTTAACTTTTGAAAAGTAATTATTTTAAGCCAAAACATGATGTTTTTACCTTAACTTAACCAAGAAGTTTTGTTGCCTAAAGCCTTGTTCAAAACGTAACGTTTCATTCATTTTTACATGTTAAAACGTGTTGCTTTTAAGTTTCGCTTTCACTTCTACAATGTAGTAGGTGTAGTAAGCCCCTACTGACCCACATCTATGGTGCTTATAGCGACTGATAATGCCTATGGCCTGATAACAGTCGAATCAGGTGCACTGTCTGAACAAACCAGGTGATTCCTGAATGTAGGTTCAAGACACAACATTAGAATAAGACAACTTTGGAGTTACTGGGAGTTGTGTTTTCTCCTTTTTTGGTAGAGGCTAATCAGCTCCGGCCCCAAGGGACACTTTCGGCCCCAGTCTGATATCCATCCTCGAGTATGACAGGAAACAAGCCACTCCCCACATTGTCAAAGTAACGGAGCGTTACTGGGATTAGTAACTGTAATGTATTAACTGAATTTCAAATTGTGATTGCAAATTGTATCCCCTACTCGTTACTGAAAAATGTAATCACATTATTGCAACGTGTTGCTAAGTGGGTTACTATGGATGCTATCCTGTTTTTGTCTGGCAGCCTACAGTACAGATGGTAGAACAACTGGGTGGTGTTTAGTTAAATATTGATATGATAACGTGCGCTGTGTAGCATGTTTGTGTGGTTAGCCTACATATGAACTCCTTCTGTGTATTGTGTACTCGTTTTATTTTTTAATTCTTCTTCATTGTTCGTTTCATTGACCTGGAATTGTTGGCTGCTTTACAACAGTGTGTCCTTTGGGTATTTACTGAAATGATGTTTATCTGTTTTGATTGGGGTGTAACATAAAGATGCTGGTATTGTGGGCAGACAGTCGGGTAATGTATGCTGTTTCTACTCTCTGTGCTGTGCTGTTTTTGTTTTTTACTATTTTTGAGTGGCTGCTGTGACATTAACAGGAAATATCTTGTTTTTTCTGTGGCCATTCTGTCAACAGCTACAGTAGTAGGCCTATGCTGCAATTACTGCACATAACAAGATTGTTTACTGAGAAATGGAGCATGACTCACCAAGAAATGTATTTAAAAGGCTGCTTCGCTGAGAGATTGCAGTGTTTACCAAACACAACATATGCACAGGATATCATGTTTGTGTAAGATGACTAAGGTGGCTGAAAAGGGTCATCTAAGGTGCTGATTTGCATGATCAGCATTTAGATGCTTTAAGAGATGCTGTGTTGTACAAAATCTGTGCATGACTGCTCTGCCTCAAAAGGAAGTCACTTTAAGAAAACGTAGGGCTGTCCTCGACCAAAGAAATTCTTAGTCAACTAACACTCATACAATTTTGTTGACTAATCGATTAGTTGATTTAATCGATAGATCTGTAAAACTTCCAACAGAATCACACAAAAGCACCACTTTAAATTGTGTGTTTACCAGAGATGTGCTCATAAGTAACTAGGAAATAAGTCATCCAGCATGAAAAAAGCATAAAAAAATGACTAATCAACTAATAAATCTTTGTCAACTAAAACCAAAACGACCGGTTAGTCGACTAATCGACTAAGAGGGGGCAGCCCTAAGAAAATGTTATTTTTATTCAACACAAAGGAGAAACAGTTGGTTTTAAGAGTTGCAGAAGATTTCTTGGAGAAGAGAAAGACTGGAGATATATTTTATCTCATTTCATTATGGAGAGATCAATTAGAAGTAAATAACAATATTTATTGAAGTTGGCAAAAGTGACTTGAAGCATCGTCATTAAACATAATGAAGATAGGAAAGAGGAGAGGAAGTGTAGACGCTGGTGGTGGAGTAAAGCGAGTAGGTAGAAGATGGAAACTCAGTTAAATCTCACCAAACATCCTGAAGTTCATGATGGTGATGGGGGAGGTGTCAGCTGAAGTGACTGAGAAAATTTAACCAAAGAGGAATGAAGGCAGAATGTGAGCGAAAAAAAATTCACCTGACATTGAGATTCATTTTCTACTATCACTCTGGGTATGAGTGTTGCTTTAACTGAACAAAGTGCTCTTTCATAGTAAATGCTGAACTGAGTGGCCTGAACACACTGAGGTTCAAGGCCTTTAGGTTGATGAAGTGTCTTTCTGCTGCGATCATTCAACTGCACAGAGAGCCGCTGTCAATCACTTACCCTATGGTGCTCATCAGCTGCAAATGTCTGCACATATATAATTAGCGAAAACAAAGCTAATGACTCCAGCTAATGTCCTTAGCTTGCATGCTGAGGAAGACCAAAACACACCAACCATTGCTGACGTGGCAGCCGTTTGATAGAAGAGAAAAACAACAGGGGTGTCTGACATGTTTCTGCCTGATTCTCAATCATTTCCACTCAAAGAAAACTGAGACGCTGTAGCAGAAAACATGAAGCAGCTCGAGTGTGAAAGAGAAAAGTGTGTAATATGCTTCACAGTCAATAAAGACAACCAGGACAGGTGCCTCCTGCAGTTTAAAGTGTGTCTGGGACAAACCAGCCATGATAAGACGTTGTTAGTGCAGTCAGTTACGTAAAAGAAGTCATCAGTTGCCATGGAGATGTGTCATTTTATGGCATACTGACATTAGTGTTGATTGGCAGTTTTACATGTCGTGGCCAAAGAGACAGCTGTGGCTCTGTGTGTGTGTGTGTGTGTATGTGTGTATGAATGTTCATGTGTGTCTCCAGTGGTTTGTAAATCACAACAAGGGCAAACAGACGATTTCCTACTGAATCAATCAGTCCTGCTTAACTGAGCACAGAATCCACCTCCATCAGCAGGTTATAGAGCCGTTATAGGACACACACACACACACACACACACACACACACATAATCACAAGACTTGAGGTGACGCGACGCATATAAAATGACAAAATGGCAATCTAAGGAATACTGAATATTTAGTCAATAGGTTAGGAAGGTGAGAATGGGAAGTGTAATTGTTCAGAGATAGGAGACACACGTGCCGCTTCCATGTATATGTATATTTTATTTCATATGTGTGTGTGTGCCTGCACAGTCACACCTTACATACACCTAAAATTGTTGTTTTGTGCTCAGCTACACCTTAACATGCTTGGGTGCGTCTGTATGTGAGGAGTATATATCGACTGAGGGACAGGTAATAAATGCAGAGTGATTATTGATCTCTCTGTGTTTATGATGGACTTTATTTACTGGCATGTTCAGGTAGCTGAGTCTGGAATATGATCACAGGAGTCCCCAAGAGACCTAAAAGTTGCTGACATATATGTTTTACCCTGATACAACTACATGTGCATCACAGAAATATTACCCAAGAGGGGATTGTTTGTGGTTATGGTGCCGTGATACAGCTGGGAGGTTTATGGGATTTGTTATCATCATGGATTGAAACATTGCTTAGATAGTAGCAGATGCTGACTGATCACAAAATAACATCCTGGATTTAAATGTGAACATATTTTGTGTTTTTTCTGTTTTTACAGAGAGACACCAAAGGCCAGTTCCTGTTGGACCATGTGTCTAACCACTACAACCTACTGGAGAAAGACTACTTTGGTATTCGATATGTGGACCCCGAGAAACAGAGGGTAACTGTCTCACACACACACACACACACACACACACACACACACATGCAGAATGAAAAGCAGTGGGGCTGCAACTCACAACTATTATCATTATCTGTCAATGATTTTTTTGATTAATGGATTAGTTGTTTAGTCTATAAAATGTGTATAAAAAAACAAGTGGTGTCTTTAAATTGCTTGTTTTGTTGGCTCAACAGTCCAAAACTCAAATACATGCAGTTTAAAATTATATCACATTTAAGAAGCTGGAATCAGCAATTGTTCAATTGGTTAATTTAACAGTAAATAAGATTATCCAAAACGTTGACAATTCATTTTCTGTTGATTGACTAATCGATCAATCGACTAATTGTTTTGGCACTAAAACCGGGGGACATCAGTCTCATGATTCTATTTTGAGGCAAGAAACAGTTGTCAAATTATATATTATATTATATAGTTTGTTTGGGTTGAGTTTTCATAAAACATTGCAGTGAAGGGAAATATCAAAATGATTGTGTTTCCTTTTGTATTATCCCTCAATGTTGTTTTGCCTCTGAAGCATTTGCATACAGATTTTACCTCATCAAAAACAATCATACGGCTGCACAAAATCACAGCAGAAGGACAAAAATATAGAAAGTGATGATCCCACTAACAGGACACGGCTCCACTGAGTCGGTTATTGTTGGATGTAAATCAGGAGGCAGTCAGTACATCATATTACAAGTTCAGGTGACAAATAATAACAAGATCAGTCTCCATATTTCAAACAGCCCACACACAGAAGAGACCAGACGCTTTGTCTCAACAGAAGCTCAGACCGCCTCAAGCTGCATTTAAGATGAGAGTTGTTACAACACAAAAGCCAGAGTACAATAAAGTATAGTAAAGACAACCTTACAATAGAATAAAGGCATTAGTGAAGTTGTTTTTATCTTATTGGATGGGTGCAGATGATAGATAGATTTGGAGATTTGGATAAAATGTCCAGATGTGCTAAAGGGATGGAGGGTAAAGAAGTTACTTTCCTTCAAATTTTCAACTTGCATTTAAATTTAAGGGAGAAATTTTGAGAAATTTTACGTACAGTATACTCAGCCTGTTCTCATTCCCAGGGCGTAAAATACCGTTGCTTTGTAACGCCCCTTGGTGTGTGATGCTGACGCACAAGGCACCCCTTAGCGCTTTTATGAGACACTCCCGGGTATCCATTAACTACGATGTAAACCCAATGTGCGGCAACAGTAAACGCTCTGATAATTCACAACGTTAATCACGTGTTTACTGCGACCGTAAAGTGATGCCAAGGGATCTGACAAAGCGTCAGTATGTGACGAGTTGGGATGAGAATGTGTTGGTATACTTAGGAGTAGAGGAAGGTCACCTCTTCTCCCTCAAAGCACCACTGAGAGGCCCTTGATCGAGGCTACTAACCCCCAACTGCTCCAGTGGAGCTGCTCAGGGCCAACAGGTCAGACTGTATACTGGGAAGCTTCCATATAGGACATTACAAAAAAATAGAGCATTGCTTTTTATTCTTCCTTGGTTGAATAAATGTCAAAAACTTTTTTCCTTTTTTTCATGTGTTGAACATTGTATGTTTTGTGTATTATAAGCACAAGTCCATTCAGCATGGTCAGAATAGCCAGCTCAATGTATGTGTGTTGATCTTTTATTGATAATCTATGAAAAAACTACAAATACATACATACAATGATACAATGATGCATTTAAATACAGGTAATTTTCTGATGCGATTTTAAATTAGTCTCTAACACACTGAAGTTGCCTCACTCTGCTGAGTTTACGCCTATAAGCAATGAGTCGTTCACCAAAAACGAGGAGATTTTTGATTGGGAATTGAAATTACAACATATTATATTTACCTGATCTGCTCTAAAAGTCTGTATCTTTATTTTAGGGTAACATTGGTCTCTCTCTCTCTCTCTCTCTCTGTCTGTCTGTCTGTCTGTCTGTCTGTCTGTCTGTCTCTCTCTCTCTCTCTCTCTCTCTCTCTTTCTCTCTCTCTCAGCACTGGCTGGAGCCCAATAAGCCTGTGGTGAGGCAGATGAAGTGTAAGTGTCACTTCTGCTCTCTTTGTCTTTTGCTGTGCGTTTTGCATCAGTGTGCGTGTACACAACAATAAGCAGAGTGTGAAATGTGTGTGTGTGTGTGTGTGTGTGTGTGTGTGTGTGTGTGTACTCATATGTGCACATTCTTATGTGTGTGTGTATGTGTTTGTTAATGCCTCCCTTCCCGAGAGCAGCTTCAGTGTGAGGAGGTCAAGCTCTGCAACAAACAGACAACACCACAGGGACTCCGACACATACAGTACAGGGTCATGATGACAGCATGCACACAACAGTGTTAAAGCCACTGAATATTCAAACAATTAAAACAAGACAAATCAGCGTGTAGCCTGTTGCATGAAACAGTCATTATGTGTGGTAAAAAACAAAATAGCAAATAGCATTTAGGTAAATGTACTCATATACACATTTTAGGGCCTTATATCACCCACTTTATCCCCAGGACACATTGCTCACATTATCTCTTGCCATGAGTAGTGACAGAGCCAGACAACACCACAGGTAGACACACAGAGACACAATAAAGACAGACAAAGTGACACAACAAGCTGCCAGAGGGACAAGTGGCCCAAAAGGAAATAAACTACCAGACAAAGTGAGATACACAGACATGGCAGGGGAGCACAAGCCAGGAGGCAAGAATTAATCAGGCTGCCCTCAGTTAAGGTTAACCAGTGACAGGTTTCCTGGGTCAGGTATAGCACTGAAGGGATGATGTTTTGACAGAGCTATGGAATTGAATTACCAGCTACATACAGGGACATAGAGCGCACTGATTGTCGTTGACCATCATCATGTCGTAGTTTTCTGCCACTTCTGCAGCTACACCAACTTTCTTGTGTTTGGATTGCCTTTCCTTCTAGATGTTTGCCTCTGATATGACTCATATTAGATAAGACCCACCTTCATTATGTTCTGCAACCAATCTATAAGAAAATTACTAAGTGCATTTACTTCAGTACTGTACTGAACTTTACTTGAGTATTTCCATTTTTTGCTACTTTATACTTCTATTCCACCACATTTTGCAGGCAAATATTGTACTTTTTACTCCACTACATTTATTTGATAGCTTTAGTCACTTGTTAAATTGCAGATTTAGATTAATAATACAAAATATAAATCAACCAATATATTCTGCTATTTTATTATCTGTTAAGCTACCCAGCAGTATATGACGTAATTAAAGCTCCGCCTTTAGCAGCTGCAACATTAAAGTGATGAACACATTCATGAATCACTAATTATTTCAGTAATATAATATATATGAATCTTTGATTCTAATGCTTTTGTACTTTTATTTAAATTCTCATTACACCCTGACAGCAATCAATAAATCAAATGCTCTGGCAAAAAAAGAAGAAAAAAATCCAGTATCTGTGGCTGTCGCAGGACTGTAATAAACCCGTCCAATCATTTAATTTGGCCTGAATGACTTGGAAGATTTTAATAAACTAGCGTACTCTTGCTAGTTTCTCAAGATTACCAACCCTATAGCTTTGAATAATATTTTGAATGCAGGACAGAGTATTTTTACACTGTGTTATTGCTACTTTTAGACCTGTACTAATACTTCTCCCACTGATTGTGACACAACTAATGAAACAGACAATCAGTGTAGATTCAATGTAAAATGATGAATTGTGAGATCCACTTTATTTCTAGAAGCGAATGTTTTATTCCCTTCCTGGAAAGGAGTAGCTGAAGGAACAAGGGAAGAGAAGTCTGCCTTTGCTTCATAAAATATTTAAACATATTTCGCTTTGTCAGCCACCGTTTATACAAAAAAAAAACAAGAAGCAAACATTTTATTTGGAATCTGTCTAGAACATCATCTAGTCTAGAAACATAGTCTTTCACTCTAATGGACTGTTTACTGTTGAAACTGATGCTTTTCTGCAGAATCTCTCAGTGTGATGTTCGTCTTTGGTCAATTACCTGTGCGATCAGCAAAAACATGCCTGAAGTTCTCCCAGCCTTTTAATGACTGTCCTGTTCTTTCTGTCCTGCTATAAATTAATAAAGGAGCTATTAGCGGTGCGCTCTGCTTCATCAGAACATGAGCGAGAGGGCAGGAGGGGTGAGGGAGAGGGAGGAAGAGAGAAAGAGGGGGGAAAAGAGTGATAAAGAGGAAATGTGTGGGAGGCTAATTCAGACAGTGATAGATAATGTAGCTAAAGAAAGAAGTCAGATTAGGGAGGAGAAGACAGAGAAAAGAGGAGACGGTTTGAGATGAGACAGGCCGACAGAAAGTGAAAGAAAGAAAAAGAGATGAGAGAGAGGGATGGAGGACGAGTGGTGAATAGATCTGACTCGTCCTGACACATCACTTCTCCCTGTGGCAGCGTTTACTCTCAAATTAGGATGTGTGGCTTGTGATTTATTTTCTCTTTGTGCGTCTCGGCTTACGTGCGTATGCGTCACATCGTGTGTGTGTGCGCACACTATTGTGCCAATTCACTTTCCCCTGAAACGTTTTCTCGGTCCCTTAAGCCTGAGCAAAAAGCAGCTCAAAATCTTTGGGCGCGGGTGGGAGGATTGCGTCTTTCATATTGCTCAGCATGTATTATGTAGATGTGTGCTGTTTTTCATAGCTAGATAATACCGCAGAGGATCCCGCCATTAAAGACAGAGTGGTGAGGGCACTCTGTAAAGATTTCTGGTCCCATGTTAGATGATACTCACTTTCTTCCTCCTCTTCTGCCATTTGCTTTATTTCTTCTCTGTCTCTTTGGCTGACTTTATGGCTGATGCCCACTTTAACTGCCTATATCTGATAATTTTGCACCTCCTGGTAACACTTCATATTAACGATCAGTCATAAGTCATTTATAAGCCTTTAGTTGATAATGAACTAATCATGACCTCGTGGAGCAGTTTGCAGAGGTTTTTGAAAGAGAACTTGGCGCCTCACCGCTCGGGAAGACCGCCACTGAAAAGTGGGAATCTCTGCGAGACACCATGCACCGCACAGCCTTGGGTACCTTTGGGAAGATGACCTCAAAAACCAACGACTGGTTTGAGTCCAAGTCGTCTGAAATGACTCCTGTCATTGAAGCAAAGCGCACCGCCCTTTTAGAATACAAGCGGTCACCGAACGAGAAAAACCTGCAGTCTCTCAGGGCTGCCAGGAGTAAAGTCCAGCAGACTGCCAGGCGTTGCGCCAATGAGTACTGGACACAGCTCAGCGAAGACATTCAGGCAGCCGCCCTATCAGGCAACATCAGGGGGATGTACAACGGCATCAAGAAAGCGCTTGGACCAGCCCAGAGCAAGACAGCTCCCCTTAAATCCTCCACTGGAGAGACAATCACGGACAAGAACCAGCAGAT
>CAKALU010033196.1:0-12291 GCA_916700995.1 Hozukius guyotensis | reverse complement strand
AGGACTCCAGCAACAGGATATTTAATTTACAGTTGCATCAGTTGGAGACATTTTACATTTTTATTAGCAGCCTAAAGCAGTGGTTCTTAAAATTTTGTAAACCACAGCAACTTTTATTTTATTTTTCGTTTCATTTTCCATGTGGGACAGTTACATTTAAGTTTTTTTTTATCAGAGACATCACAAATTAATTAACATTAATATGATGTAAATGTGCCAGCTTTAGCCCAAACAACATCATTATTATTGCTTATTTTTCTGCTTTGATATGTTTTAAAAGGTAATATAAAATGGAGCACCCTTGTCCTGTCCTTAATACAACACAGCCAAAGGCAAAAAAAAAATTCTGTTTGCTCATTTTTTCACTGCAGATGAGACTGACTAAGCTCTACAAGTTGGGAATGACTCCGAATATAATGGATGTCACATTGTTGGATATGTGCTACAACTTGACTTTGACTCGTGCTCACAATAAATCAGTGCTGAGGGACCGCTGGAGAGGAACTTCACACTAAAAGGTAAAAACAGCATTCAGCTCTCATAATCCAGTCGCAGTTAATTCCTTAACATGTGTTTATATGGAATCAAGACAATAAGTTGGAACATGAGAAAAATGCCTCATTTCCACCGCGTGGTACGGATCTGCTTGGCTCGACTTTTGTCTATTTCGTTTTCCGTTGTGGATGGTACCCCCTCAGTGTAGGCGGGATTCTTAGCTGACGTCATAGCGCCGCCGCATGAAACTGCCTTGACATCTTCAACGATCCTTTCATCCGCAGCCAAACGGAGGAAAGTCTACACTCCGTCATTTGTACGGCTCAGCGTATGGAGTAGTGTATGGACAGCGTAGTGTACGCCGTAGTTTTGCAGGCTGCCATCTTTTAAATTGCGGTCGCTATTGACGGCAGCTTGGCTATTTCAAAACAGCGGGTTTGTGCAAAATGTTGCGTGTTTCTCTAGTGCCAATTCTCTCTGACCAATCAGTGGTCTGCAGTGTTTTAGCTCCACCGCTGAGCACGAACCTCAACTGAGGTGGTACCATAAAAAAAGTTGAGTAGAGTAGAGTAGAGTAGAGTAGAGCCGTGCCGTGCCGTACCATGCAGTGGAAATATGCGGCAGAAGTAATATAATATACTGTATATAATGTCTTTGTTTTCCTTTTTGGATGAGAGTATGAAATCAACCAGTTTTAGCTGACACTAAAGGACACCAGCAACCTTTCTAAGACACGCTAACCTTTGCAAACTGAAAGACTTTCTCCATCACTCTCTGTCTTTTATTGGACATTCAGCACTTTGTGCCAACCCAACTGATGGAAACACAATTACACTGCAGATTTTCCCCCTGTGTTTTGAGGGTTTGTGTAAAATTCGCCTGACATCTGGATGGAAATAGAAAGGAAACAGGATCTGATACATGCTAACAATTCTGTAATAGATGACTGGAAGTAGACCAAAAATGTTCTGCTTCGTTAAGTCATTCTAGTGTCGTCGTGATGTGTGTGTGATGGGCTTGTTTTGCTATATTTGAGAGGACCACTTTCAGTTTTAAAATATCATAGTGACGGCATTTCTGCATTGTGGGGACATATCTGCATTGTAAGGACATTTCTGCAATGTGAGGACACTTCTGTATTATGGGGACATTTCTGCATTGTGGGGACATTTCTGCATTGTGAGGACATGTCTTCATTGTGGGGACATTTCTCCACTGTAAGGACATTTCAGCATTTTGAGAACATTTCTGCATTGTGAGGACATTTCTGCATCGTGAGGACATTTCTGCATTGTGGAGATCTGTCTGCATTGTGGGGACATTTCTGCACTGTGAGGACATTTCTGCATTGTGGGGACATTTCTGTATTGTGGTGACATTTCTCCACTGTAAGGACAATTTCTCCATTGTGGGGACATTTTTCCACTGTAAGGACATTTCTGCATTTTGAGAACATTTCTGCATTGTGAGAACATTTCTGTATTGTGAGGACATTTCTGCATTTTGGGTATATTTCTGCATTGTGGGGACATTTCTGCATTGTGAGGACATATCTGCATTTTGGGTACATTTCTGCATTGGTGGGACATTTCTGCATTGTGGGAACATTTCTGCATTGTGAGGACATTTCTGCATTGTAGGGACATTTCTACATTGGTGGTACATTTCTGTATTGTTAGGACATTTCTGCATTGTGGGGACATTTTGTCAGGTCCTCACTACTTCAAAGGACTGTCTGAAGGTTACAATTTGGTTTTAAGGTTAAGGTTACGTTTAGGTTTAGGTTAAAGTTCGGGTAAGGGTTGGGATTAGGCATTTAGTTGTCATTGTTTAGGTTCGGGTTTGGGGCTCGGGAATGCATTTTGTCAGTGAGAGTCCTCAGAAGTATAGAAAGCCAAACACCTGTGCGTGTTTTCTGGCGTGCTGTCCATTTGGAGAGGGGATTACAGCTGCTTAGAGCATTGTACTCAAACAGAGGAGTGTCCTTAGCCTCTCAAAGACCCCATTGTGTGTTGAGTAGAGCTAGAGTTCTGCTGTGTGTGTGTGAGTGTATATGAGGGACATAGCTGGTTCTGGTCCAAAAGTGAGTGTGTGGAATGCCTCCTTATGTTCTTGTGTCACAGGATGGAACAAAGCTGTGCATACAGAGCATCAGGAGGATGTTTTCCTGCTCCAGCTCAGCTCAGCTGTGTTGGTAGTTCTCATGATTACTCAGCCACTCAATTCTCACTCAGCCATTTCAAGTTAAAGCACAAGCGTTAATTGACCGAGAAGTTCCAAGGAAATACTTTTTCCCCACTCAGTAATAAGTAGGTAAGAGGTCCTCAGAACACCACTCCTCTCTGCTCAAATCCTTTAAACAGTTCAGATCCACAACCAGGAATTATACAGTGCCAGTAGTTGTAGTCGAAAGGCCAATTCATACTTTCTGCGTCCGCCTTGATACGCTTTGGTCAGCGTGACGTAAATGTCGTCATCCGCCCTATGTGGACGTCCCAAAATGTGTGACCACGCGGACTGTACGAATAACAAGCGCGCTGACGGTGCAAGCTCCAGTGGTTCCTCCATCTCTTGCACCAATGCACTGCATTCCCCGTCCCTGGTTCAAATTGCAATTCAGTGGATTCAGGACACGAGTAAATGGTTTAGCACTGGGGCAAGAGCCTAAAATTAGTGCTAGTTTCTATGTAGACAACCGGTTTTAAATCAAGAATCGATTCTAAATCGAATCATGACACCAATAACTGCAATCGTAATTGAATTGTGAGATTCTCCAAAGATTGCCAGCCGTATTACACAGTCTGGCTTTACAGTTTCACAAAGACACAAAGGTCAACATCCTGACCTCACACTGAAGATGACCTGCACTGGTGTCCTTGATCAAGACCAGAGCGGATTGATTCAGTCCTTATCCAGTTAAGTTCACACTGCCTCATTATAAACACACCACAAGTGTTAAACGCAGAGCCATGGGGAAAATCTAAACTATGGTAAGTTTATTCTGGTAACACAGAATGATGCGTCACTTAAACAGCACTCGGAGTCTGACCAGAAATGAGCTGACAAAGAATAAAAGTGCGACTGCAACTGGAGTCCACAAGAGGAAAAAAACAGGAAAGGCTGGTGTATTCTATTATTTTTACAGACACAGGAATGATTTCTCTGATCAGCTGATCCTCCTGCTACTTCCTCAGCTCCTGCAGGCTGATATCTAATCTTCATACTCGAAACATGACTCATCGCTGCAAAACAAAGGTCCTTGAACCCTTTCCTAAGAAACATCTCAAACTTTGCACTTGGCAGGCAGTCAATCTCTATTGCTTCACTGGAAGATTTCATCATCGTTTTTGACAGTATGTAAATGATCTTGACATTTATTTTCACTTTGTCTCAACCTGTCTCTTCCATGGCAGTTAGAAGTCTTGTTCTGCCGGCTGCAGCGTTCTACGTCAATGCTGGACAAATTTCAAAAAGTGTTGTCCCCACTAGTCAGTTAAGACACAAAAACATGGGAAAATGGGCTGAAAAAATACAAAAATGTCCCTTTAATTGGGTTCAAAATGTTCAAAATGTATTCTAGAAAGCTAATTCTGAATGACTGACAACAAAATATGTCTTTTTCAGCTAATAATGTGTTCATGAATATGTACAGTTCAGGCTGTCAGTGAATAAATGCTACAACTCCTCAAGACCATAGACTTTATATATAAGAAGTGGACGTAGTCACCGTGACGTCGCCCACTGGGTTGTGGACTGCCGTTTTGAAGCCTCCAGTTCAGCATTTTGCCGGTCGCCATCTTGGTTCTTTGTAGGGATGCACCGATATCGATACCAGTATTGGGTATCGGGTCCAATACTGTACTCGTGTACTCGTACTCACAAAACGGCTCCGATACAACGGCACCGATACCACTTTACGGCAGCGTGACGTTAACCTCTCGTCACCATCTTTCGGGTCTTATCGCACGCGCTCACGCTCCACCTCTGGTATCGGTATCGCTGGATGGTGGAGTGTGAACACCAGGAGATGTCAGTGCCTTTGCCAACTGTGTGATGTAAAAGCAGCCAGAGGCCTCGTGAAATTTTTGGCACACCGGCCTTATGATTCACTGTGGCTTTTCAAGACGTTTTCCCTTTGGTGTAACCGTTTCACTGGAACGGGCATTTCATCATCAGTGCTGTTGCGAAATGCCTGGAACTGATCCAGCTCAGCAGTAGAGGAAACGTTCCCATCAACAATTAGGTCTACTTGGAAATGCTGCACACTGATTATCCTTTAGAATAACAAGTACAGAGTGGAACACAGCAGAGCTCCCTATCAGCCTGCATGTTAGGTGTGATATGGAGCCGTGACAGCTGTTTTCACGGCTGATCTCAGGTCAAACAGATGTATCTACGGCTATGTTCACACTGTTGACTGTGAAACACAGATCACAGAACTGTAATTACACTTCCCTGTTTATGAAGAATGAGTCATATTTATCAAGCAACTTACTTCTACTTACAGCAGTAACATTTAAGTGAAACAAAGCTACGTAAAAAAAAAATTGTTTAATTCAATGCAATTGGGAAAGTACTAGATTTACCAGCCCGGATGAGGCATTTTACTTGCCCCGGGCAATCCTTATTGTTGAGCCCTGTCCACACCCTCCGTCCTTTCCACGCTTCCCAATCATTGTCTATGTAAGCAGCCGTGTAATGCATTCTGGTAACGTGGCAGCGCGATTCGAGAGATGGGGCGTCACGTTGGCCGCTCCTCATTTGCATAACGTTGAGGTCTAGTATACTTTATGCAAATCAGGGGCGTCCGACACGACTCGCCATCTCTGGAAACTCCCGAGAAGCTTTTAAACTAACCGTTGTCGATCCAAAATAAAGACAGATTCAGCGACTGCATGGTTTATTTTCTCACATAAAATTTTTTCAGAAACACATTTCGGTGAACTATTTTCGTGATATTAGAGAAGGAAGTTTCCAAACGAGCCGCCATGTTGGTTCCAGTTTGAAAGCTGGGAGCAGCAGCTTCACGAGGGAAAGCGTTCGTCGAATCAGGCGACGAGTGCCTCGTGTCTAGTGGCAGCCCATCAAGCGAGGCGATCCCTCGCGATAAAAAAACGCCCCTGTGGACATGTACCATTAAGACTATCTTTTGTTAAACCTACTGACTTACAGACTTCTACAGCTGGAGCTGGCCTGCAGACACCTCACAGCATCAGTTTGAACCGGGCATAAAAGCATCATTGTTGCTACAGTACATGTAAAGACCTCTCCTCTATTCCCATCCTGCTGCCGTGACCTACATGCCACTAGCATTAAAATGAAGAAAAAGGAAAATGCAACCACTGCCATGACAGTAACTTAACGTTACATTGTGGTTGGGCTGACACAACAACAGAAAGACACTTCAATTCAGTGTGATGTGACATAATTTATCTGCTCGTATTTAGACTGATGAGGAGAGCAGCTCTCCTCTGACCTGACCTGCTTGATATCTCTACAGATTCCCCTTCAGAGAGTTTTCACTTCCTCCCCGATCTATCAGAGTAAAAGCCTGCTTAGAAACCTCTGGCCAGCAGCCAGTGCAGGAAAGAGGAAGTGTTTGATGAAGTAGCTATTTGGGAATTTCAAGCGAGACCGCACACATCTAACCTAACCCTGTCAGACGGTTTGTTTCACAGAACCATCTGAGGAGCCGTCATTGGAAACTGTTAGAGTCGTTCCGACACCGATACCAGTGACGGAAATGCATCCGATACTGCCCAAAATTCGGGATCGGGTATCGGTGAGTACGCCGGTCTATGCACCGATCTGACACGATAATTTATTAACCCAGAAAACAATCAACTTGTTTAACCAGAAATCAATTATTCTTCGCTGCTCCAAAACAGTAGCTTTCACTGTGCTGTCGCCCTGGATGTATCACTGCTGCCACTGGCAACTACTGCTTTAGAGCAGCGAAGAAGAACTGATTGCAGGTCGTTTTTCACAGCTGTTAAATAATGATAATAATAATAATAACTATATATATTTTTTATCACCCTGCTATCGGATCGGTACTTTGTATCAACACCACAAGTTCAGGTATCAGAATCGGTATTGGGAAGGAAAAAATGGTATCGGAACATCTGTAGAAACTGTTTGGAAAAGGGTAGGCACTTTCAAAAAATACTTGGCAGGTGATTGGATGAACCATGTGCAATCAAACTAACGAAAGCGAAATTAACTGAAGGCCAAAAACTTCGCCTTCACTGCCGTACTTTGTTCTTCTTTCACTGAAGAAATACTCTCCAGTTCTGATAGAGCTGATGTTATGGCAGCAGCTTCGCTAACCTATACAGGGGCCGCCATTGTTGTTTAGAACCAACAGTTCTATACAAATACAATACTATAAAGCCTCAAATAATAGCGGTGATGAAATTTCCTCAGTTGCTCACATGGTAAATTCAGCAGAATGCCCATTTCCACAGCACTAATTCATCAGTATCAATCGAGTTATGGGCGAGATACAAACCTACTTGATGAGACAGGAGGATCTAGTGGAAGGCCCCAGTTCTACACATTGGGCCGTCCCGGTTCTGCAGACGTTTAACAGAAAGCGGCTGGAGCCTTTAATAGCCTTCCTAAACCCTCGTCTCTAAACACTACCTGATGATAAACAATTAAAACATTCCATCCCTCCTTTTGTGAGGCTGTTGCTGAAACGTGGACGGAAAAGGCCGAGAAAAGCAGAAACACATGCTGAAAGCTCATTCCCACTGCGGGCCTCCTCCTCCTTCTGAGGGGAAAAAGAAAGAGCCTTCATCAGTCAGTGAGGAGCATCAAAGACCCGACATCATTAGCAAATAAACAAGTTTCCCTTCTGAAACCCAGATGAACCCCATTCCACTCCAATACTCAGACAGTGATGGATGGACACATTACTCTCAAAGCTCTATTGTAAGCAGAAACCATCTTCTCACTTTGTATTTGGCTTATGTGGGGTTGCAGCCATTGAGAATTTAAAGGGGACACATCGTGCTCATTTCCAGGTTCATACTTGTATTTTGGGTTTCTACTAGAACATGCTTACATGCTTTAATGCTAAAAAAAAACACATTATTTTTCCTCATCCTGGCAGTCTGAATATACCTGTATTCACCCTCTGTTAGAAACGCTCCGTTTTAGCACCCGTCTCTTTAAGACCCTCTCCCGAAAAAGCCCAGTCTGCTCTGATTGGTCAGCGTTTTCCGGTCATCTGGATCTGCGCTGTCGCCGTCTTCACAGCGTCACTGCAGCCGGGAGACTCACTGTATGCGTCAACTACACTGAGTTTAGCGGCACTTCTACCGGTGACTGCATAGTTGTGACATCACAACGTTACAGTCAAGTCCTGACGGCTCATTTAAAGGCACAGTTTCTGAATACAGGCTGCGTGCATTTCTCTGTGGATTGAGTGTTCAGATACTTTCACATTATTTATTAGGGCTGTCCCGAATACCATTTTTTGGGCTTCTAAGCTTCGGTAAGAAATATTTGAAGGTATTCGAAGCTTTGCGCTTCGCAGCCAGTGCGTCGCATAAAGTAGCATATTTGTCCACTCCCATGTTGATAAGAGTATTAAATACTTGACAAATCTCCCTTTAAGGTACATTTGAACAGATATAAAATGTGTGTTTCATTTGTGATTAATTATGATTAAATATTTTAATCGACTGACAGCCCTAGTTTAATGACATTGATGTTTAAACGGCATCACACAAACGGCATGTACAGTATGTAAAATAAAATCTATATTAGAGCCACTTTTTCTTTTTGTTGTCTGTCCCACAACTGAACTGTACTGCACCAAACAGAGCAGACGTTTGTCCTGGTGTCGCCTCAATGACGTACTGATATCAATCTCATCATCTACGAAACAAAAGGAACAAATGTATTTCCCGAAATGTCAGCTGGTTCTGGAGGCTCTGATGGATAGAAGTCAATTCAAGCATCCTCTAAACAGATCATACGTCAGTCTAACCATCTTCTCCTCCGCTGTGACGTTCTCATGACCTGCAGCTTCATTATTCACGCATGAATGTTGTATTACTACTGTAGCCTGGACACAAACCAAGCTTTGAGGCTTAACTCTCACCAGCTGGCTCCAGTGTTATGGACTGTTGAGATTTTGCATTGAATACACACAACACCACACTGAAGACCATTTACTTTCTATCTGCCACACCCAGCCAGGATAGGACTGAATGCTGGAGACCGACCAAGAAGAAGAATTAACAGTTGCTCGGCGTGTACACGAGGGCCATTGCACAAAGTAATGCTGGCAGGAACTAGATGAGGATACAAAACACTGCTTTGGATCAAGAATAACTTTTTATAAGAAACCTGAGAGTGCAGTGGGCTCACTGACAAGGTCTTTGTCCTGTTTTTGTCTTAATGACAAAAGTGAAAAGCTGTACATACATTGCAGGTTGGTGTGTGGGGAATAGGGATGCTAAAACAGACAACTGAGTTCCCGGTTCACCCGTCCGGGAGAATTAGCAGCCATGACGCTGCATGTATTGTCGTGGACACATGCAGCCACTTTCCCAGTAAAAGTCTCCACCGCATCATTTAGTTGAGCTGCGAGGTGGTCAGCTGTGTGTCTGCTCGGCGTAACGTTAGCGAGTGTCCAACAGAGCATGTGTGTGACTGTGAGTAATGAAGTTATCAGTAACGTTTTAGCTGCTGTGAACGTAGCTGTAGCAATGAGTGTACAGTCTATTTGTCGGTGAATAAATGCTACAACTCCTCAAGACCGAAGCCAAGCTCCTGTGTCTTGCCTGCCAGCCGCCTGCTGATTAAAGTGGAGGGGGTTAACCCCGAAGCTAGCAACAACTCTGGCTCTGGCTCACTTAAGGTGGGCTGTTAAGGTGGACCAGCTATTCTACTTAAAGTGACAAGCCGCTCCTCTGAGTTTTGCTCAGCTTTTTATTTTATTTTTAATATTTCTTTTAACTGAAAACATTAATCGGTCCAAATTCTTATCGTCGGTCAACGGTTAAACAGTTGATTATTAACATCCCTGGCGGAGAAACTGGTATTTGTAACACTGATGTTATGTCATTTATGATGCTGGTCTACAGTATATAATTGGCAGCCCTATCAAGAAGCCCAGGCTCTTCTAATTTTGAAACCTAAAAGATTAACTGTTGACATGTAACATAACTAGAACATGCTCTACATCACAGATCACACCCAGACATCACATGTCTACATCTGGTCAATTCTCTACAAGAAGGTACACCAAACAGGAAGTTGGCGTTTCCTCCATAGCCTCTGTTTATTGCTGAATTTCCCCTCAGGGAAAACACCTATTAACCGTCCGCAACCGGCTTGTCCATCTGCGCCTCCTGCTCGCACACATATAAATACCACACTGCTGATAAATGAGGACCTTCAAGAATACAAGTGAGGTCCGAAAGCACTTTGATATTTTAGTCAACAAGTAGCATATGTGTGTTTCGGTGCAGTGTATCTTGGGAAAACTCTGTCTGAGTCCATGATGTATTTATGGTGAGGCCATGACTGGCAGTTTGATGGCACCACACCCACTCCTGCTGTAAAAAGAGCTTCTTCACAGGATCTCTTTTTGGCAGTGGGATCTTATACTTAGTAGGCTGGTTTTATACATGGACTAGATGAATGGAGTGTTTTATTGTCTGGTTTTACTGGTAGTGGCAGTGGTAATGTGAAGGTTAAATATAATAATATAATTAAGGTTTTCAAAGGCCAACACACCAGCGTCCAAATTAAACTAGAATGTGTCTCCTCGCTATCTAAGATGTCTCATCTTTTGGAAGTGCATGTTAGGACAGTCTCAGTGAGTGACAGTCCTTTTAATATACAGCAGACTATAAATATGACTCTCTGGCTCACTGCTGCTTTCCTCCTCACGGACTGACCTTCAGACTGTGCTGCTGCTAAGTCTAATAACACCTGAATGTTCATGTCATTATAGATGATTAAAAACATTTTTGATGAAGCACGGAATATTGTTATCAGACATATAACACACTAGCACACCAGTTAATCCACTGGCATAGAAATATTCAAGTTTAAAGGGAAAATCTGCCTCCTTTTATGTGGATGTCCAATCAGTGTTGATGGTAAATGTAGTCCATTGAAGCAATAAATTCCTCGGTAGGAATGTCACGATACCAGAAATTTAGAAGTCGATACCAATACCAGTGAAATTCCACGATTCTCCATACCAATTCAATACCACGGTAAAAAACAATAGTAAAACAATAAATCCCAAACATCCACTCCCTTATTACTGTTTGCATACTGGTTTTTGTTAGGAAGTTAAACAGGTCATAATTCCTTCTCTATCATCTATTTTATATTGCTGTGAAAACATCTCCTTCAAACGAGTGGATTTCTCACCAAAAAATATGTTTTACAGATTCCATTTGAACACATCATGATAACATTAGACTACTCATCTTTACTGAATAGAGCCTGAATGCATCATAACGTAAATCAATGGCACCTCCCGTGTTGAAATCAGCAGGACAACAGCTAGTTAATGTTAGCTGTTAGCAGCCGGTAAGCAGCACAGTCCAGCACGGAGCTAACAGCTAGTTCAATGCGTCCCAAGCGACGTCATTTGACGTAAAAAAAAAAACTAAAAATAAAAACAGAACTTCCTTGAGCTCTTTGCTTTGTATTGCAAACTGCAAAAATGGCATCCCGAAATATGAGAACAGAGGACGTTATGGACGAGGATACATTTTACATTTTATTTTGTTTCAGATATTCAGCCGTAGTTATTCTAGCCAGAGTATACGGCCGAAGAAATGCAGCGGAGAGTGGCCGAGGCCGCAGCTGCATTAACCGTGCAAGAGGGTATGCCCGGCGAGGCCAGTGGGCATCAGAAGCTCGCGCGCAATGCATCCTGGTACATGTAGGCACTGACGGCACGGCTCTGCAACCAGGAGAACTCAGCTTTCTGGGTCAATATAGCAGCACTGAGGAATTTATTGCTTCAATCAACTACATTTACCATCAACACTGACTGGACATCCATATAAAAAGGTGGCAAATTTTCCCTTTAACCTGCACTGTCTTTAAAAAGGAAGCAGTTTAAGAAGAAAATGTCCTTATATGAGGGATATGTGTACTGAGAACATTTTAATTTGGAGTCACAAAATCAAAAGTAATGCACTGAATGCCGTGTTATGATTTTGTTTTACTAGTAAAAAAATCTGAAACATGCAAGCTGAATCTTAATGAATCAACAAACATCTATCCAACTCAAACCAAATAGAGAATTTAGATGTCTGAAATTGGTAAAAACATTTGCACAAAATACACGTAACAGTTGGACTAAACCACTAATGAATACAGTCACACAGATGCACGCTTGTGGTATCTCCTAAAAATGTCCTTAGATTGTATTTCAGATAAAGGTCTTCCTTTAAACATTGAGTGTAGTATTGATCAATTATACAGTTCATCTTGTGATGGGATCACACACACAATAAATAAATGACTCATCATAAATCAGAGGACAACACTGGTCTAATAAAGGATATTAACCCCACCTCAAACACACGTTAACAGACACCATAGCGGTGGAGCACACCAGCATCTACACTCACACTCACACTCGCATCTGCATGCATGATTGCTTTCCCGCTCTGCTTTGAGCTTCTGGTTTTCTTGTTTTCATATTTTTAGTTACAAGCCAAAGACTGCGGGTGACTCATAGCTGTTTGGCAACAACTCAGGGGGAGCAGGAATTTGGTCCACTTTAAATCTACAGCAAACTGCACA